>CABHPH010161898.1:0-43439 GCA_902168325.1 Peromyscus nudipes | reverse complement strand
CTAGCTAGCTATTACATCTTAAATTAACCCATTTCTATTAATCTATATTTTGCCATGTGGCCATGGTGTTACCAGTCTGCTGGCATCTTGCTCCTCCTTGGGCAGCTGGATCATGTCTCTCTGATTCCACCCATCTTCATCTCCATCTTCAGTTTGAATGTAAGGGCTAACCTTATTCTGCCTCGCCACTGGCCAAACAGCTTTATTTATCAACCAATGAGATCAACACATATTCATAGCGTGTAGAAAGACCATCCCACAGCAAGGTTTGTGGCTCATCCTGGCTTCAAACTCATAGCAGTCTTCCTGCTTCTGCCTCCAAGTCAGCAGTTCTCAACTGCTGGGTGGAGGCCTCCTTGGGGATCGAATGACCCCTTCACAGCGGTCACATATCAGATATCCTGCATATCAGTATTTACATTATGATTCATCACAGTAGCAAAATTACAGTTATGAAGTAGCAACGAAATAATTTTATGGTTGGGGGTCACCACAGCATGAGGAACTAACTGTATTAAAGGGTCGCAGCCTTAGGAAGGTTAAGCAGTTGCTCCCAGGGCTGGGATTACAGGTGTGAGACACCACACCCAGCTCACACCCCAGCCTTGACAGCGCGAAAGAGAAGTCAGAACCAGAATGGAGACTTGCGAACGGGCTTCTTCCTGATTATGTCTCTTGATACATCTTTTGAATGCCTACCTAGATGCTATCCTCACAGACTAAAAAGCCAAGGCAAGGACTTGGGACTGGTGACAATAAAGTCCAAGACACAGAAGGTGCTCTCAGAGTGATGGAGACCATAAAAGTCATGAAAAGGAGGGGAACAAAAATGTGATAAAGACTGGAGCATCCCTGATGAGCCAGCACTTTGTCCTGTGGCTGTGGGTAGCCCCCTATGTTTTATGTTTTTTGTTTGTTTGTTTGTTTGTTTTTTGTTTTTGTTTTTTTGCTTTTTTAAGGGCTAAATCTGAAGGCAGGAATGCCTCACTCCCATTCACCCACAGAGCATCTTGGCTAATGGCTTTGTCCTGCAGATGAGAACATGGAAGGCCATGGAGTCTGTAACTGAAGGTCACGTGGCTAGTCAGTGCCGGAGTCAAGAGTAGACAAAAGTCCTCTCTTAATTTTTCAGCCAGGGCTCCGATACTCTGAGTCAACTGATACAGTGCTGAGATGACCGTCTGGGTGAAAATCTAAATCCTTCCCAGGCAAGTCTGGCCATCACACTGATGGCCACATCCAGCCGCCTTCTGCTTTCCAGAAGTCTCTACCCAGCCGCTATGACAGGGTGTAACAGCGTGAAAGGAGTCATAGCTGACACACTGTAAGTATGCATTCAAAATTAAAGTCAATTTTCATATCTGAATTTCCAAACTGAATATCCTAAGTTTTCCCAAATGGCTTTAACAAAACACATTTAAGATAAAGTCAAGATTACTTTGAAAATTCTCTTTAGAACAGGCTCAACTTTAATTAAAATCACATCAACATGAATCTGGTTTACTTTCAAACCATGAGGTAGGCATGGTAGCAAAATCCTATAATCCAACTATTTAGAAAGCTGAATCAGGGAGATCACTGAGCCAGTTTTTAAGGCTAGCTTGGGCAATATAATCACATTCAGATAGATAGATAGATAGATAGATAGATAGATAGATAGATAGATAGATAGATAGATAGATAGATAGATAAAATGCAATAGATATTTTAATTATCTGTTTGTGAATGAATGAGCTAACAGATGAAAAATATTAAAATTACACGCCTGATTCCTTTCAGCTGAGGAAATCCTTGCCCACAGCCCAGAGACCGTTCGTTCCTATAAAGACAAGATCACTGCCAACACCTCTCTGTTCATGTTCAGCAGGGATTTTGCCTTTGTGAGAAAAAGAGAGGAGAAGAAATCTCTTGCCAGGATATATCCGGATTTATGGAGAGTTTTGGAAAGTGAGAATAAACTCAGATCACAGAGGGACTTTATCCCAGAAGATTTCATCCTTTAAAGTCCGGTGAATCTTCCCACTCGAGCCTTTGTGAACATAAGATTTGCTGGATTAAAAAAAAAAAATCAAAATGACTGAAGGAAGCTGGAAGGTAAGAAGACCTCAAGTAACATGACAGAAACTCAAGGCACAAATTAAGGGCTGGCAGATAATGAAGACAAGAGTGCCGTGTGCACAGAGCAGCTTTCTAGAGGCAGGCAGGAACCTACAGAGGTGGAGAGCCCTGCTCTCCCGCAGTGAGCTCCACCCCAGCCCAAATTAGTTCGGAGAGCAACACAAACCCAGATCTGTGAATATCAATCATCTCATGGGGGGGTAATGAGAACAGAAAACCTGCTCCATAGTTTTAACAATTTGATTAAAATAGTTGATTCCATGAAGGTGTGCTTAGAAGTTCATTAGTGGCCCAAAGCCTCTATTTACGAAGGAAAATATAAAATTAGATTAAAAAAATTTTTTTTCCATTTAAACATTTTAAGCCTTGCATGTCAGATCTGTGTCAATCTCGTTTGCTCCAGTCTCTGTCAATCACCCCTTTTCTCTCCATGTTTCTCATCTTAGCAAACCCCAGGTTTTAGGGCACACTGGCAATCCTTCCCATACTGAAAAGAGCTTAGGAAGCCTGCAAAGCACACAGCACCATTCTCTGGGGGCTCTTCCCGTGGCTAGCCTCTACCTGTGAGACACACAACACAGTTCGGTTCCCCAGAGCTCTTCCCGTGGCCAGCCTCTACCTGTGAGGGACACAGCACAGATCCCAGGGGTTTCTTCCCGTGGCCAGCCTCTATCTGTGAGACGCACAGCTTGGTTCTCTGGGCCTCCTCCTCCTGTGGCCAGCCTCTACTGTTCTATTTCAGGAATCTACCTACAAACGCTGCAAGCTGCCAGCAGCAGCCCTTGGCAGTCCCCAGAGGAGTAAATGGCTTCCTTCCTCTGGGCTTTGGTCCTGCCCTTGTGCTCCTCAAGCACATCACCTAGCAATGGCAGCTCTTGAGACCGGCCCGGGGATGCTCCAGATGGCCACCTCCTTTATTTCTGGTACATCATACACTTGTTGAACGAAGGAGAAGCTGAATGTTGTACAAAACAGAAGCCTGGGCACGGCGGGCGTGGGGGGGTTGTGTAGTTGGTCTCAGCAAAATTCTTATGCCACAGAAGTGAAAAAAAAAAAAAACAGAGCTTGGGAGAGACCTTAAAAGACCATTTTCCAGAAGCCAAGGAATCTTGGCACAGTGCCCCATTTAACATAAAAGAACATTTCACGAAACATACGAAAGAATATAAGGAAAAGCCATACTCTCTCCTAAGGATAAAGACTCCAGACCACACAATGTGCAAGTAGAATCAATATTTCACAAGACTAATTTTATTTGGCTTTTATTAGTGGCTTCAAATATGTCCACCTATTACCTCCTGGTGTCGAGTTTCCTGGGCTCAATTACTTAGTATGCAGATGAGGCGAGAGCCTCCCTTCCCTCTCCGTTTCTCTAGCCTTTCAATGCTCATTAGTACCTCCAACAGAAGGCAGAGGAAACGAAACTCCAATTTATCAATGTCAACTGTTGAACCGGCAAATCGCATCAGTCCCGCCCCCACATGGAAGTGTTTGGACAATTCTGAATCAACAAGATGTTGGCAGCTGTGTGTTCCTATGGTTCAGTAATTGCATTGTTTCCTACTGCGCTCTATGGGTTGTGAAATGAATTTATTAAATAACCCACACAAAGCAGAATGTGCCCGGGGGCTAGGGGAAACAGCTCTGGGCTGGCGTTGGGATCTTGTCCTTGTCATCTCCCACTATGACCCGTTGTCTTGGCTCCAGTTTCTTTAATTATCAGGCTCTAAAACTATTCGAGAAGATGGTAATTCTGCCTCGGGCAGCAGGGAAATCCTTATCACCTAAAACAGCGTGTGCTTTCTTGCCCACACAGAGATATAACACGTATATTCTCTATAGACTGGAAAATAGCATGCTCACTTTCAAACTCAAATTACGCCCTTTCAGACAGTAAAATAGGACACCCAATGGTCCAAGGGCCAGATAGGACACATTAGTATCCTAAATCTAACTGACCACTTATACCGGAAGGCAAAGGTTAGAGAGGAATTCCTAACCGTGTCAAGGGACACAGAACACATGAGCATGGTGAGGAGGGATTCGAGCTCATGAGAAACAGGAACCGATTCTATTGTCTTGGGTATGTTTGACAGTTGACACTTTGCTAGTTTCTTTGCATTAAAACTAGCTGTTGTTTTGCAAATCCAACATACGAAAGTGTAATAGGAGGGATTTTCTCAAGCGAAGATAAACTTTCTCAAGTGAAGGAAGATTTACTTAGACCATTACCACCATTGTAGAGTGAAGGGCTTAATTCTCCTAAGAGTCAACCACAAACCTACCCATAAGCATTTACCAGTATCCACAGGCAGTGCGATGGCTCTGGCCAGTGCCAGGACGGCTGATGGATCATGTCCCTGGGCTTAGGACCCCCACAATGCTAAAAAATGACAAAGTCGAACCTAGGACATGACGCAGAAAGCCCAGTGTGGTAACACAAGCAGTCTCTCCTCACTGGGCTGGGTAAGCCCCTTCCCAAGCTGTCCTTAGAACCAATCCCCAGTAAGACAGGATGGTAGGAACTGTGATCTCCTATAGACAAGAAAGTAGAATAGCTCATCAAAGACATAACACAGGAGTGAAAAACCAGGAACTGACACATGTCTACTTCACACTGAATCTCAGGTGTTCTGTACTACAAGAAGCCAGTGTGAAGCTTTTCCCTGACTGGCTGACTGACTGGCAAGGCACTCTTCTGCAAACGTGAATGAGTCTGCTTTGCCTTCCCAACGCCTACATAAAAGCAAGACAGCATGTGTACATGCAAATCCACGATCAGAAGCTGTGTTTGGGGGTTATGGACTGGGTAACAAATCCGCTTCATTTTCTAACGAGGACACCCACAGCCAGAGTCAGGGTAACAGTCTGCTGGGTGGCACAGTAGATCACAGGCTGAGCAGGTAGAGCGAACGTTTGACTCCCTCCTAGCCTCTGGCATGGACAGGCCAAGGCTCCAGTTACTTCAGGACTGGGCCCGGGAAACCTGGGTCCCTCAACACAAGGTGCTATGTTGAGTTATTTCCTCATGGGGAAGAAGGGAGAGAGGGAGGGATAAAGGCAGGGAGAAACTTTCTATTATCTCTTAAAATTTTCATATTGTCCTTTGTAGTCAATGGCCTTCTCAGGCCCCAGGCAATCTCTGATCTCATGTAAGGGGATAATTTGGGGATTTACCGATTAACACCAAAACGGCACAGCGTGTAACCTTACGTGGCTCCTCTGTTTAGCATGGGGCATTTAAGTTTCATCCACTTTGCTGATTCATCAATGCTTCCTTCTTTTTACTGCTGAGTAGCAGCCCACTGTGTGCATGTAACACAATCTATCCATTCACCACTTTCAAATCTTTTCCTATTTTGACTAAAACTGTTGTAAATGTTTCTGTGTGCAGGCCTTTCTGTACCTCTAAATCCTTAGGCGTGGAACTGGTGCGGTATTTCAGTGTGTGGTGCGTTGATTTGCACAAAGCATTACATTATTTTTTTTTCAAAGTGGTTATAGCATTTTTGCATTCCTACCAGACATATAGACAAACTGTAGAGTGCCTCAGGAAATGACCATTATGTCACTGCAAGTAGCTGTCCCTTCTATCACATCTTCTACAGCAGAGACCCCATGCAGTGTCCACCTACAGAGCAGCAGGGGCCCATGCAGGGCAGACACTGGACTCGGTGCTAACAGTCTC
This sequence comes from Peromyscus nudipes, assembly GCA_902168325.1. Classification (NCBI taxonomy): domain Eukaryota; kingdom Metazoa; phylum Chordata; class Mammalia; order Rodentia; family Cricetidae; genus Peromyscus; species Peromyscus nudipes. The sequence goes on along the minus strand of CABHPH010161898.1, from coordinate 37,633 downwards.
TTCCAGCCTTGCTATGTCCTTCCGAAACACCAGATATAAAAAGAGAGCTCCCTGTGCACGGCACAAAGGGCCCACCATGTTTTCTGTTTGATTCACAAGCCCAGAGTCCCCTCTCACCGAACACCACTGCTGACTTCACTCTTCCATGACATTCAGCTGTCTGTGCGTTTGTGCTTATAGATAAACAGAGCGGTGGTACAGAGACACCAAAGAGACGCGGCTCCGTTCTCGGGGCACTCGATACGTTCCTTTTAAGCACACAGGAGAGAAGTTTCACCAGAGTCAAGAAGAAAGGCAGGTGCCCCGGCTAACATTCTGACTTCTGCCTAAGCAGTTTAAAGAATGTGGCTCTCCTGGGACCACTTCAGCTGTAATTTTATCCAGAGAAACATTGTCTGAGTCCAGAGATTTTTCTGATTGCTAATGTTTCAAAGGGTGTGTGTGTGTGTGTGTGTGTGTGTGTGTATGCATGTGTATGTGTGTGTATGTATGTGTGTGTGTGTGTGTATGTGTGTGTATGTATGTGTGTGTGTGTTGTATGTGTGTGTATGTGTGTGTACACCTAAGAGAAAGAGGGTAGCAGTGTGAGAACGGAGGACTGTGGATACAGCAGCAGATATCTGTAGTCTGAATAAAACATTGGCGCATCTCATTTTGAGGGCTGTTCTGGGTCCCATTCCATCTCCCCCTGAAAGCTAATTACCTTTCCATTTGGAGCACAATCTGTTGCCGCCTGAAACTTGACCTTCTTTGGGAAGACGCTCACAGCTCAGCAAGCTGCTTACCTCGTAATGTGAGGACTCTGCTCCGCTACACACCTCCTTCTCAACGAACTGACTTCATGGAGGAGGTGGCTCTGTTTCCCTACTTCCTTCTCACCAAACGCTCGTCTGACTGCCAATTACATAGAGGACGCAGGGGCACTGGAGACCGAGCTGCTGGAGGGCTGCTGGCTCTGTCTGCTTGGCCACTGAGAACATCACATACAAAACCAGGAACAAGTGAGAACGCCAAATCTCAGGCACATTCATGACTGACTGACCAAACCAAGACATACAGAATCAGAAGCTGTGCTTTCACAACAGACGCTGGGATCGGCAGACTCATTAAAATTTCAGAAATGTTAGAATGGGGCATTTTCTCAGGTCACTGGGGATTTTCATTTTAAGAAATGGTGTAAGGGGATGAAATGACCAATATGATGAAGACTATGAAGCTGGGAAGGTACCACAGTGTGGTGGAGGCAGAGCTGGCCAGCGGTCCTTCACCTCCACATGCCCGTGCCCTGTGTGATACCTCACAGTGAGCCAGGACTAGGCTGTGTGGCCAATGAGTGCATAGCAGAGCCAGTGGGAGACTTCTGATGCTAAAACGTAAGAGCACTGTGACTTTTTCCTTGCCTTGGTCCCTGGAATCTTTGGGGAAAGCCAGTCACTATGGTGTGAAGATGTTTACGCTGGCAGTTGTGGGTCCTTCAGTGTTTGAGCGACAGCAACTAACTCTAACTGACTAACTCTAAACCACAGCCTTCCAGGTAATGCCAACTCAGAACCACCCAGCTGAGCCTCCTCCTAACACTTGATCCCAAGAACTTATGTGAGATAATAGTCACTTATTAACCCATTGTGTTTGGGGTAACTGTTAGGAACTGGTATAAAGGCAGAGAGCTAATCTGGAGTTCCCTGGCTCATCGTGGTGTCCCTTGATTATGTCACCTCCTTAGAATTTCAGATGACTGTAAATGGAGCAATCTCAGCTAATCAAACCTTTGTCTCATACTGAATATAAGATGCACCATTTCTCCTAAGTTTAAAAAAAAATAGAATCAAACACATCATCAATCCTATGATCACACTAATGTGAGAGATACGAAATTGAGGGGAGACACACACTGAAATCAATGGTCCGGTTATTAAACTTTTTGACGCTGTGAAGATCAACACAGTCACAGAGGAGCAGGCACCTGGAAGGAGACACAGGCAGCATCCTGAAGCAGCATAACTTGAGGAAAGGAAATGACATCCGGGCCATCCAGGCCAGCTAATTAAACCGGCTCTGTTGGGCTCCATCATCGCACTTGTAAAGCGATTGCCTCAGGCTTCTACCACCATTTGTACTCTCCAGAGCACAGCTGACGAGGAATAAAAACGAACAGAAAAGGTATCTACAGTCTTTGTCTTCCTTCAACTTGTTTCCGCACAAGAAACCTCTTGGTGCAACTGTTAAGCACCGACAGAGACCCTGACGTGTTCATTCTGGGGAAGGCGGGGATCGGTACTAACCGGAGCCCCACAGATGTGAACAGACAAATTTTAAAACACTGATCTGAGCAACATAATGACCACACTTACTGACATTAGTTCTTTTCATCAGATTGTCATGGAAACCTACATCCTGGACTCCTTAGTTACACTTACTCCTCCAAGCACCTCCAACTAAACGCATGATTTCACTGATGTCAACACAAGAAAATGTATCTTTCTAAGGGCAGTTTGCCATCAACTGGAAAACTCAGTGGTGTTATGGGCAGGTTGGATCATTCCACACTGACATACATACCACATGGTAAACTCGACTGTCTCCTTGTTAGCCACTGGGGTGAGCGGGCATTTGTTGACATCTCCCCAGGCAAAGGCACCCAAGGACACACACAGAATATCTGTAAGACAGGTGTGGTAGCTCACACCTGTCATGCCAGCACTCAGAAGGCTGACACAGGAGGATCACTTCAAGTTCAAGACCAGCTTCGGCTACAGAGGCAGACTCTGCTCAAAATAAACAAAAAAGCAAGCAAACAAACAATAAATAACTTCAGCATGGCTCTTCAAAAAGACTCTTGAAAACCCTTTCTCAATAGACAACACTAAAATTCCTCCTGATTTTTAAACATCTCACTCATGAGCCTTCAGTTTTCTTCAGATTTCCAACTGAAATTCATCCAAATAGCTCATAATGGCAGTTACAGCAAGCAGGAGCCCTGCTCTAGAAAGGGCATTTACTGACAGGTTCCCTACCAAACAAGAGCGCAGGGACCCTTCTACACTTCCTCGGGCATATAGCACATGGAGATATGGAGCACGGACCTCAGATCTACCGTGGGAAGCCGGGAGCTGTAAATCTGCAAAGAGTATGATTCTTTAGAGTGTTGAGTGGTACTACCGTTGTCCCAGTGAGTGGATTGAGAGACTACACAACTTTTCCACAGGATACTGGGGCTAACTGTACTTCTTCAGCTTCCGGTAGAAAGCGTTTTCTTCTGTAAAGCCTCACGACTTCTCCCCTGAAGGGTGGTTAATCCCATCCCCCTCTGCATTCCCACAGCACTCACTACACAGAACCAGCTGTTCCCTGTGTTGAACTCTACTGCTGGACCTGACTCCTGGAGGCCAATGGCCCCAGGTCACTCACCTCAGGGTTGTAGGTTTGCCCAGTGCACGGCAGGTATGTAAGCAACTTATACGAATAAGGGTTCGAAGAACACTCAGATTCGCTGGTTCAAACTCAGCCGTGACATAAATAAGGACCCAAGCCCAGGAAACTGAAGTGATTTGTCCCAGTCACAACAAAAAACAAGAAAAAAAAATGTTAAGAGCCAGACAAAACCCAGGCTGTCATCTCCTCTCCATTATGTCATTTCTTTGCACAAGCTGCTCCCTGTGGTAAAGTCCCGTCTTCTGTCACCCTCTCTCCAGACTCCTCAATGAACTTAGCTCATTCTTTTCCTCCATTCTTGCCAGGAACTAGGTCCTCAGCAGATCCTCCAAGCCGGGCGCAGGCTTTTTTGGTCTGCCTCCATTATCTTGGCGAATCCTATTTCTTCCTTTGGAGAATTTACTCAAAGCAGCATGCACTCAACCTGAAATTACTGCAGTAAAGCCTTTTTTCGCCCTTACTAAGATACAAATTCCCTGAGAGTAGAAACCATTATCTTGGTTAATGTTCATTTCCTCCTGCCTAGCACGGGAAGCCTATCTCAATTTTTGTTAAATAGATCATCTGTTGAAACAGAGAACGGGTCTACAGTACAAATATTCCATCACAAGATTAACACAGATACAGTAAGTCAGCCAAGTGTTCCTGTATGTTAAAAGACAGCTCTTGTTTATTCATTCAGATAAGTTACTTTATAAGTAACACATAGCCAGTGCTGACAGTCAGACCCAGGCTTCAGGCTAGAGAAAGTCTGAAATGCCATTCTTCTAGCAGCTTCACAAGAAGTGTCAGGCCTCTGTCAAAAGAGCAAGACCAACTAAAAAGCCAATGGGATGCTACAGGGCCTCTTCCCAGAAGTGGGTGGAAGTCTTCACGGGGCCCTGCGGACAGTCACTTCCTAGCACAGGTACAGGTTTTTAGAGCATTATTCGTATCAGATTGTGTGGTTTTTCAAGATGGGTTTTAAAGCCACACATCTGCAAATTTCACTCCATTTAGAGAAAAGCTACTCACAGCTGCTGCACAGATTCCAAAAAGAAGTGCCGACGAGACAATGGGACACCGTAAAACATGGCAACTGTCTGTCAGCTCTAAAACTAGTTAGACACAGGAATCAGTTCCCCTCTTAATTCCAAATTAAATACATATATGGATCACTTCAACTACCATCCCTTGCTGAACCCCATTCTGTTACAGACTTACCTGACTTGATCCTCAACTCATGGTGAGAAATCCAACCTCCTTTAGGAGATCAAAAAGAAGGAAGCATTTAAAAAAAAAAAAAAAAAAGTCCTCCTTTGGACAAAAACCTTTTGATTACACAATGTTCTTAGCACATTCCCGGTGAGGTATTCATCACAAGCTCCCTTCTTGGAGCTTGAAAAGAATAGCACACCACTCACACTGGAGCATCTCTGGGATGGTGGAGCATCATCTCTGGGAGGTTGGACTAAGGCCACAGTGCGGTCAAAGAGTCTGGTTTTCTGACCTCATTTGTCGTAGAGTGGATGGAACTGGGTTATAAACCGAAAGACCTCATTATAAACCTAGTTAAATCCTTCCCTGGCCCTCAGCTTCTTTAACAGTAAATAAGGGTGCCATTCAAAGGGCCCTTTATCACCGTTGGCATTCTGTTTTCTAACTTTAACACCATATAACCCACAGAGAGAAACTCAGAACTCATTTCCAGAGTAGCAAAGAACGGATCCAGTGTCTTTAGAGGTCACTCTATTTTACCCCTGCCACAGGGACTTGAACCCTGCTTCACAGGGACTTCTAACACCTAAGGGGAATGGTGGGGTAGTCTGTGTCACCCTAAAACTCATACTGAAGCCCTAACTCACAGTACCTTAGAATGTGGTTCTATTTGAAGACAAGGACTTCAGAGAACGTGACTAAAATAAACGTGACCCCATTTGGTTGGGCTTTAGTCCCATCTAACAGCGTCCCTATAACAGGAAAATGATATACAACGTAACACTAGGTACACACAAAGGAAAGACCATGTGAAGACATGGTGTCAAGGAGGCTGTCTGTGAGCCCGGGACAGGCCTCAGGGGAAGCCAGCATCACCAATGATTTGAGTTAACACTTTTAGCGTCTAGGAATATGAGGAAATAAATTTATGTCACTTATATCACCTTGCCTCTGTTTTATTATGACAGCCTTAACAAATAAATACAATACATGAAAAAGGACTGCCTGTTGAGATGAGAATGTGTCACACCCATCTTGCCCAGGTCTCTCCTTTCTCTAATGGTTCTATTCTACAGTTACTGTGTCATGTCCCCGACTGTCTTACTTAGGGTCACCATTGCTATGACCTAAGCACCTTGGGGAGGAAAGGGTTATTTGGCTTATGATTCCACATCATTGCTCATCACTGAAGGAAGTCAGGACACGAACTCACACAGGGTAGGAACCTGGAGGCAGGAGCTGATGCAGAGGCCATGGAGGGGTGCTGCTTACTGGCTTGCTCCTCATGGCTGTCTCAGCCTGCTTTCTTATAGAGCCCAGGACCACCAGCCCACAAAGGGCTGAACCATCCCCTACCAATCACTAATTAAGAAAATGCCCTACCAGCTTGCCTACAGCTTGCCCCATCTTATGGAGGCATCTTCTCAAAGGACATCCCTCCTCTCTGATGATCTAGCTTGTGTCAAGTTGACATAAAACTAGCCAGCACAGAAGGTGACTGTTACTTAGCACCCAAGAATGGTAGCATTGAGCTCACCAGATATATAAAAGCCCTTAGCTGCCTAGACCTTTTCCCTTTAAGCAAATGCAGACCATATAACATAATACACTGATAGACTTGGTTGGAACAGACATCTTAATATCATACATCAAAGAGCACACTTGCTTGCAGAACCAATTTTAAATTAGGGTGCCAGCCTTTCATTGGCAAATTGAAAGCACACTTAAAATGTGCCTTGTTTGTACCAAAAACTCTGCCTGTATTTGTTAACCAAAGAAGTCACAAGACTCCCTATGCCTTCCTCCAGCTGGTCAACAAGCTTCCTCCTGAGAGTGTTCTGCATAGCTACTTATTCCTTCAGGGTTCTTTTCTTTCCCAAAGGGACCTCTGAAGTCTGTACACACGGAAAGACGCTCATACATAAACATGCCTGTTTTTAAGAGTAACACCAGGTGATAGCCCCAATGTTGGCATTTGCAGCCTGTCTCCACTCTTGACTCCTGATCACATTCAATGTTGAGCCCTTGGATGAGGTCTTGGAGGTTGGGCTCAAAAGCAAGAATAAAACAGTTCACTGACCTAAAGTACCCCAGCCACAAAGAGCATGAAGAGAGCTCCCAAAAGAGAACAATACTCCGAAGCAAACCTTGAGGATCAGACCTGAACTGTAGAAAAGGAGAGAATCTCATCTAAGTGATTCCCAGATCACTATTCCAAGAATAAGTTTCCACTGCCTGTTTCTGCAGCTCAGGTGATCCTTTAGTTATTATCTAATTTGAGAAGCCTGCTGCACATTTTTCAGAGTTAAAAGAAAACATCTGAGGGGTAGCAGGTATCTGCAAATTCCAGTCCCTATCACTGACTCATTGCCTTGGACCATTACAGCAATCAGAAACCTACAGCGATCTAAGATACTATTCAGCCATTCTTGTGGCAGCTACCTGCCTTTGCATAGCACAAAGCCCCCAACTAAGGGACCTGTTAACTATAAACATTTCTTATCTTTCAATTTCTCTAAATTGAAATTTTAGGAGATCAGGCTAGAGGGAGTAGGCATTTGGGGGGGCGGGGGGGGGGTGTCTCATGCCAGGGTTTCTCTTTGTAGCCCTGACTGTCCTAGAACTCACTCTGTGGACCAGGCTGGCCTCAAACTCAGAGATCCACCTGCTTCTGTCTCCTGAGTGCTGGGATTAAAGATGTGTGCCACCACTGCCTGGCTTGAGGCATTTCTTTGCAGGGGGCCATGGGAATTACAGCAGTGACAACTAGTGTTTAACAGGTTGACCCACCAGACACATGATTCCCTGTTGGGGGGCCCCATTTGGCAAAGCTGTGAGGTTACTGACTGTGAATGACTAGTTGTCTTCTGTCTGTAACTTTCTTGGATGCCACTGCTATGCCTCCCTAGTAAGAACAGCTGTGGGTTTCTTTCCAAAACCCTTCGGTGGTGTGTTCTACACTTTTTGGGCACACATTGAGTTGTGGATGGTCAGGAAGATGATTTCTGTTTAAGCTGTATAATTCTGATGAACAGAAATACCAGAATATTCTTCTTTACTGACACAGGAAAGTAACAGTATTCTCAGTCTCAAAGACAGCTAATTTTAGACTTCAGAACAAATTCAAAACAGACTAAGCTGCCCCTGCAGAGAATACACAAAGACTAATTCCCAGGCGTTGTTTATTGCTAAATCAAGGCCAGGCTGTTTACAATGAGATATAGCTCTCTGCAGTAGCTCTCTTTCTGCACATACCCTGATTGCTCAAGGTTCAGCCAACTGTTTACTGTCTGGGATTCTTCACTAACTTAGAACTATGTGCATGGGTCAGTGTGACCTTCCTAGCCTAAGAGAAACTGTGTGACTTACCATGTGTTCTGAGATTGGGTTGGACCCTGAAAATGTAACATATAATTGTGCAGAGTTTGGCTAAAGAGGAGAGCGAGCGATGTGAAGGAATGGTATAAGAGCTGGGCAGAAGATAAGAGTGAGTGTGTGAATGTGTGTAGGTGTATGTGCTGCATGAGGGATGCAGTTGAATGGGCAGAGAGAAAATGTGACACATAATTGTCCAAAGTTGGGCAGAGAAGAAGTGTGAGAGTGAGGTGAGAGAGTGGATAAATAACAGAATGAGTAAAGAGTGAATAAATGATGTAATAATGTGAAGGAATGTAGAGCTGTAACTGCAAAAGAGGTATGTGGCTGTGTGGAGAATGTATGGAGAATGTAACAATGTGGAATGTATCTATCTATGTGGAGACAGAGATTTTCAGAGAAAGATTTTTCTAGATGAAGTAAAAGAGTAAATCACCATCAGAAAGTGTGAGTGTTTCCTTATTTTTCCCTGCAGGCAGAAAAAAAAGTCTAGCCCTCAGATAGATAAGAATATTTCCTAAGCCCTCGATGCCTTCGTGGATTTTCTTGCATACCCTGGCGGTGGCTGGAGGCTGGTCCCCCAAGCCACTGAAATTTCTTCCTCATGCTTTCTCAGGAGACTACAGTGGAGTCTCTGCCTGGAATTCTTGCCATCTGAAGGCCTGGCTGGAGAAGAAACATCCATTTACAAATCTTTGAGCAAAGAGCTAAATTCCCTGCTGCTGCTGCTGCTGCTGCTGCTGGCTAAAGTCTTAGTTCTTCTGTGTGAGGCGCTCACTAGCCTCAGGATGGCAGCTGTCTTCCCACAGAGTAAGCCATCCAAGAGCACCAAGGCGAAAGCCAGGGTCTGTTAGCATTGTCTTTCCCAAGTTGCACGCTGTCACTTTCAATTTTCCTGCTCATTACAAACAGGCCGGCAGGTCTCATCTAAATTGAAGAACAGGTTATCTTTGGAAAGCAGAGTCAGAATTTGCAAACATATATACATATATATATATATATATACACACACACACACACACACACACATATATATATATGCCACAATAATGTTCAGTGTTTCTACCAAATACAAAGAAGGAAAGAAAAATAGCAATACACACACCACACATGAGCCCCCGCACCTAATACAAATCACACATACTACACACAGACAGGCACACCCCACAGACCCCCCTCACACATGACCCCCACCCAACACAAACCACAGACACACACACCCCACGCACACCTATCCACTCACCACCCCACCCACCCACAGTCTCGCGGAATGTAAGTAGCCACGGGAGCAGGAGAGCCAGAACACATGGCTATCACACTCCTCTCGTGGAGTCAAGCTGAGAAGACGCAATTTGGTCGAGGCAGAAGCACACCCATGTGCTGAACAGCAATTGGAAGATTGAATCCCTAGTTTCTTTTACAGCACCTGGCTCCTAAACCACTACTGTGCTCCTTTCTGAGGTGATACAGCAGTGGGGGAGTGGGGCAGATGGGACAAGGATTCCGAGTGCCAACGCAGGGAAGAGCCACTGCAGTGCTGGACAGAGCTGACTGCTCCACACAGCTCTGGTTATCAGCATGCCTACTGTGAGAGCACACCTCTCAGAGGGCGAGGAGGCCGGTGAAACAGGTGACTCCCTCCATTCCTTTGGCACATACACGCTTCTGGATCCGTGCACCTTCTGTGTGGATGCAACATGGCGCTTCACCATATGATAAGGAAGTTCCACCCCCAGGACATGCATCTATCTAGCTCCCTTTTCCTGACCCTATTTCCTTTCTGGCAGATATGTACCTTTGGTGTTCCTGGCAAAGAGAATCAGATGGGGCTTTAAAATGGCCCCAAACAACCGTTCAAAGCAACGGCATCAACAACTCTTCCTGAGGACTCCATTTCTCCCAGAATGGCTATTTATACTGAAAATGAGAATGTGACTAAAAACAAACATGGAAGTGTCTAGAAATATTTTGTATATGCAGGTATAAAGATATTCAAGTATTATTCATCTAGATACAGGAACAATAAGAAAAAATTCTAGTGTTAGAAAAATTCTAGCATCAGGAAGAAGCATCCCCAGACCAATGGAGAAAAGAATCTGCCTCTGAGGGGAGCTGCTAGAGAAAATATCACTCTACATAGGAACCCTCCATCCCTTCCCAGGAACAGGAAAGCATTTGAAAAGCCCATTCTCAATTCTTTATCACATCCCCTTCCCAGCTCCCCCGTTCTACTGTTCTGCACATGTACGTATATACACAAACACATGTATTGACATGTGCATGCGCGCACACACACAGTAAGAGCTTAAAAAACAAAAGCAAAAACCCCAATACTCCATTAACCTAATCATGCAGGGAAACAGAGACGGAAAACATTCCTATTCTTGATAAATATCTTTTTAATGTTATCTTGGGCCGACGAGTTTTTTTTACAACTCCAAGAAGCGCTGCAAGAATAAGTATGAACGTCCCCCGCAGACACCAAAGTGGTGATGAGAAGGAAGGGAAAGTCACAGTGTGGAGTTTTAGAGAGCCACCTGCAGTGACCCCTTTCTAAAGCGGAAAAAGGGAGACAGCCCGAAATTAGAAACACAGACTCATCCAACACTTTCAAAGCCAAACACAGGGGCCAGAAGAACTTTGTTCAAAAGGAAAAAGGAAATCAAGGCTCCTTTATTAAATTCAACCTGCAGACTTTGTGCTTGGGTATAAAGCACAGGCTCTGACTGTTCTTCTGGAGGACCTGGGTTCAATTCCCTGCACCCACATGGCAGCTCACAAATGTCTGTAACTCCAAGATCTGACACCCTCACACAGACATACATGCAGGCAAAACATCAATGCACATAAAATAGAAAGGAAGGAAGGAAGGAAGGAAGGAAGGAAGGAAGGAAGGAAGGAAGGAAGGAAGGAAGGAAGGAAGGGATGGAGGGAAGGAAGGAAGAAGGAAGGAGGGGAGGGGAGGGAAAGGAAGGAAACAAGCAAGGACCAGAATAAATCCTTCCTCCTAAAACTGTTTCTGTACAGTGGGAAAAGGAACTAGTCCAGCCACAGATCACACAGTGGAGGCCACAGAAAGGCCCCTGAGCAAGGAGAGGACTGGGCTGCGACCTCAGGTGACTGAGACTGCCCCTGAGGAACACATAGGTGCTGCTGGCACCAAACCAGGAAGCAAATGCAAACAGAAAGCTTATGTGAGCAGAAGAGATGTGTCTGAAGTAAAGCTTGGCCAAGTGGAAGCATATGAATTCGCTGCGTACCATGGCCCCAAACCTGCACACCGAACATCAACCTCCCCACCCCCAGCTGCCTACAGAACCAGAGGCTTCGGAGCCCAGTAGCTCATTTAATTTGGGCATATTTAGTTACATGCCTAAGGATAGTGTCACCATGGGACACGTTTTTTCAGTCAAATCACCGCTATCATGTGTTCTGGTACCCAGCGCAGTGAGCTACAAAATTAACTCCATAAACATGGTGGACTTTATAGACAGAAAACCATAGTAAACAGGTAAACTCTGTTTCTTCTTAAATCGCCCCAACCACAAGAACTGAGACCATAATAAAAACAAAATCAAATAACGATAATAACAAAAGATGGTAATTTGCAGAATGCAGAGAAATTCAGAACACTGTCCTGAGCAACAGTGCCCTGCGGAATGATATTAGCAGTAACACTCTCATTCCATAGTCCTATATGACAGGGAAAAGCCACCAAAAAGCCAATGCAAAGTCAAAAGCCATTTGGGCTCTGGAACCTTTGGTGTTCTTTGGCAAATACTCACTGTCCAGGTATTCAGAGGCTGTGGGAGCTGCTGTTCATGTTTAGTTCAATGAAGGCCATTCTGTGAAATTTGGACAGGACAGCTGACATGGGGGCCTTCCCTTTGGCACGGGGTCCTTGCCTAACAGAAGCCTTCAGGTACTGAAGGAACAATATACCGCCAGGGTAAAAGAGCACATGTGGCCATTCCTTCCTATATACAGAAGAGCAGTGCTCATCTGGTCTAACCTGCAGTACTCCTTTTACAGTTAGGGAAACTGAGGCTGGAAAGGTTGAAGCTGCTCACACAAGTCACAAAGCTAAGAGATTCAATCAAGACCAATATTCGGCTGAGTGAAAGAATAGCAGTACTCAGTCCCGGGCAAGCAGAGGCTCGGTCAACCCATTGGAGGCTCTTAAAGGAATCTATTTGTTAGAACTGTTTAAGGCTCTACACAACACACTAGGGAAAGAAAGCTCCTCACCACTGTTGACATGTCCTGTGAGGAGGCTTATCAGCCTTCCAGTGATGGCAAAGTGCCGAGAACTACCTTCACAGGTGGGTATGAAGACTCATATGTAATCCTAGTACTTGTAGGGTAGAAGCAGGGTTTGATGTCATCTTTATAAACTGAATTCAAGGGCCGCTTAGGCTAGATGAGACCCTGTCTCAAGAAACACAAGCAGACACAGAGAGACAGACAGATACATGAGCGCACGCGCTGCGCGCGCGCGCACACACACACACAGAATTAGTTTCTTTCCATCGTTTTTCTCCTGCTATAGCCAGACAGAGAATTTGACACAGATCTGCCATTATCTTTCTTTCTTTTTTTTTTTTTTTGGTCCACAGAACAACTAAGAATCCTTCTAGATTCCCAAGCAATGTGAGAAGGAACATTTGCTGATAAAATCTGAATGTGACAAACTCACAGAAATACAAACATTTCTATCTGGGAAGCAGTGAAGTCTACCAGAGGAAGTGTACACATATACATACAAACAAGAAAGCTAGGTTAGAGGTTGTGATAGAAACTCTGGATTCACCCCCCGGCTTTGCCGGTTACCAGCTACACACCTAGACACCATTTCACCTTGCTGAGCCTTGGTTTCAACAACTCTCAAACAGAAATGACCATTTCTTTCCTTATCTGCAAGAGAGAAGAGCCTCCAGTCCGGGGTGCAGGCTTGGAAGCAGTCATGGCCACCCTCCATGCACCAGGAACTTCCTGAAACCCACATGTGTTTATGTACTGAGTCCGCCAGGACCAACATGGGTCCCAGCCTCTACCCTCCCAGCTCCGGTACTCATTCCTCTCCTGCCGCACCATTTTACCTGCTGATTATGAAATATGCTATTACTGCCCAGGTTTTGATTTCGGCTCAACTTTATCCTTGCTAGTTCCTCCTTGCCCAGAAAGCTACCACCCCAAAAAAGCCAGCCCTAAGGGACATGGCCAGACCCTCTCACTGACTTTGTCCCTGCCTCTATGATGGGGCCTCACATAGCACCCATCAAATTTATTCTTACCTTCAAAGTTTCTGGATATCAGAAGAGAATGCTCTTGGTTTCTGTTGTCCTAAACCTTAGTTGAAGAGCCTGTAATATTTATTCTTCCTAATTCACCACCTTGCTTTTGGTAGGGTGGCTCTCCCCACCACGGCTGTTTCCGGTGCTGAGGGCCCTCCCCTGAGTCCTACCCCAGGCTCCCAGTGCCTCCTCCAATGCAATCCCTAGAGTCACTACCACAGGTTGATGAGTCTATCAGCAGATACATCTCATGGTGCCAAAGTTCAGAGGGCACTGTGCATCATCTGCACGTTTTTTGGTTTTTCTAGACAGGGTTTCTCTGTGTAGTTTTGGTGCCTGTCCTGGATCTCGCTCTGTAGCCCATGCTGGCCTCGAACTCACAGAGATCCACCTGGCTCTGCCTCCTGAGTGCTGGGATTAAAGGCGTGTACCACCACTGCCCAGCTATCATCTGCACTTTTGTCTACAAGCATAGCTGCCCACAGAGCCAGTGAGAACCCCCTAGAGAGCAAGTGGGTGCACAAGACATTTCTGCGACCCAGTACCCAGATTCAATGGGTACGGAATTCAGTGGGAGATGAAATGCCCTGGTACACCCTGCCAGTGAGTGACTTTTCTCCATGTGCCCTCAAGCCCATGCCAGACTCTTCCTTCACAGACAGCCATGTTTTATCCAAGGAAAGGAAACTGGAAACAACACAGTAGCTCTTCGGTGTGAAGGCAACAGTCCCTGTCCAGACTCCCATCTCTCAGCCAGGGTTGGCAGCCTCTTTGCCTCCTTTCCCTCCGAAGGAGGCCAAGAACAAAGCTCAGCCCCTCTCACTGCCATTTGGAACGTGTACAGCTGGTGATTAGCAGCCTCTTAAACAACACTGATCCTCTACCCATGACAGATCACTAAGTGAATTTGATTCAAATGTAAAAGAAACATGTCTATTTCCTCGGGAAACTCGGAAGTCTCATACTAAATGATGAAAACCCTAATAAAGAGTAAAAGAAGGATACCAGATGACTAGGACATGGTCTTCCCATGAATAATCTGCTAAGTACTGGTTTTTTCCCTGAGTAACTAATTAAGAGTTGGGGTAAAGCAACTTAAACCACCCCATCAGTTACACTCAGGAGAACAAACCCCAAACCCAGACAACTGCCTCAACATCCTGAGGCTCTCACTTACACCTCACACTAAGAGTGTTTTGCAGGAGATGGCTTGTGACCATGCATCACTATCACCATATCAGACCATGTCTCCTTTCCAACCAGTATCCCTGCCTAAGCCCCACCATGAACCCCTGTCCCCAGACAAGAGGACTGCCGGTGAGGAAACCCCTTGCCAATGCCTCTTAGATCCTACATGTGCCTCACCTGTTAATGACCCCCATGATCTTTTAGCATGATGCCCTCTGCCTTCCCACAAAGCACTCTGAAGGGACTCCAAGGAAGGACAGACGGCAGAGACAGAAACGCCAAGTATCACCCTGGCCCCTCATCCATACCAGAGGCTAAGAACGAGCAGCAGTATATGAGAGTCCACAGGCATTTTGCTCTCTAGAACAATGCTTCCACTCAAATCATCCTAACATTCTGATTGGATGATCAACCCTTTAACCTGTCCGCTTTACACGCTATCATACTTGCCATATAATTCCGTGATTTATGAATGTCATAAAACTCACATAGCATCTCTTACAAATTCACATAAGCCTTCCTCCTATGCATGCATCATATATATGTAGATAACAGTAGTAGGAAAGATGTAGTAATGACACAAAACAGTATTTACTGAGTACTTGCGAAGCTTAAGGCATTTTGTATATATTATTTCAACAAACTTTCATAAAAAATTATCTGATATAGGCGAGTAATTTTAGTGTTTAATTTGTTTTTATATCTAAGTGTCTGGTCTATTCCTCCCCTTTCTTCTTTGTCCAGACTACAGATCACCATGCACAAATCCCCATTATGGGGCTACCCACTGCAGTCCATAAGCCAAATTCACAGCATTGCACCTCCTGGAAGTGGGGGGTTTGGGGCAACTGTATTTTCTACTAGGAACATACTACTATGTCCTAAATAAGAGAGTCATGTGGTTTCATTTAGGACTAAGCCATGTTTACAGCATGGAGTGTTCAGAGCCCAAAGCACAGGAATACACATAAGTGCCCCAGAGCACATAAAGCCAGGGGCCACCTTCCCTTCCAGCTCCTCACATCTGAGTCTGTGGACTTTCTTAGGATTTCCCACCATTTTTTTCTTCTATCTGTTCCAAGCCAAAGGTAAGCATACTGATTCCCACAAACACGTCACTAACATCAGTGTTCATGGGCACTGACTTGTGCAAATACTTCACTAACACCAGTGTGCATGGGCACACTGATTCCAGAGAACACTTCACTAACACCAGTGTACTTGGGCCCATTGACTCCTATGAACACTTCAAACGGCAGTGTGCATGGGCACACCGAACGACTCCTGGGAACATTCCATGAATATCAATTAATTTAAGAATTTTTCATCAAATAATTATTCTAAGGATCACCTGACAGACCCCAGTTGGGCAAAATTTACTACCACACTGGAGCAGAAGATCTGCAAACACCCCAGAAGCAGCTACTTCTTGAGACTTCCTGGTCTGAATCAAGGGAACTGGAAAGGACCTACACCCTCGTTAGTCCCCATATAATCACATGAACATTTGTCAAAGTAACATCTGTTCTCAGAGGTCAGCACCATTTTGCTGAGCACATGTTGAAAATCAATTCATAGGCAGGTAAAGACACAGGTTCTCCAAAGAATTACCCCGGCACCCAGAACTCTAGATGTGCCAATAGCAAGATACATCATGCTCTGATATTGCTGTCAGAACACCAGATATGCCATGCTCGGCTATTGATGCCAAACAAGTATCACCTGCCCCTCCTTAAAGTCAACATGACACAGAAGGCATGTGGGCTTGATGAGGCTGGAACTGGGTTCACATCTGGCCCCACCACTAGTGCTAGACACAGTCTTAGAAACGCTGTAACTCAAAGGATCATTTCCCACCACTATATATATATATGTATATATATATATCATATTTAAATATATATATATATTTTTTAAAATCAATTACACTCTATCTCTCTCTCTCTCTCTCTCTCTCGTCACGGGCCACACACACACACACACACACACACACACACAAGCTTTAAATAATCTGTTCTGTATCAGCAATGTCTTCAATGCACACACAGTTACAGAGTTACAGTAACAGAACACCATTCACCACAACATCCATAGTGGATGACGTCCTTGCAGGATCAACAATTATCCCCAATTCAATACAGCTGCCCAGACTCTTCAGAACCGTAGCAACCCCCGAACCTGGCTGACAACTTACTTTAAACTGCGTATAACACCCTAAAGCTGTTTGTGCCGTACTTTTCCCTGGAGAACCGGAGGTAAAATGACTTCTGGGAAACTATCTAAAAAATGTAAACAGCTGCATCCATCTTCTAGGAGGTTTAAAAACTCCAGTCAATAAGGACAGGTAAAATTAATACCCAAAAGAAAATTCAAATAAAAACTCAATTGAAGCTTAACTTGGAAATACTGCCCATTCAAAAATAAAACATAATCGACCAAAATATGTTCGTGTCTACAGTTGCAGCATTAACTCCGGTGGCAAAAGTGTTTACTTTCATCAGCCAAGAAGTAAGTGCTCTTCCATCTGGTCACATACCCAGCATGACACACATATTTTGAAGCTATTCAAATATTTCATTTGTGAAAACAGAGAGGTTATACCGTGTCGGCAAGTTGGGGAGCAGCGGAGTGTTAAATAATGCTGCAGAGCTCCTGCTTAACCCGTGAAAGTGACACTTTTTTTTCCCTTCCAGCCTGCCAGTTAAATGCCTGCTCCTACTCTGCGTCTTAATGCATTCACACACTTCTCCAAACCCATGTGCTGACATTTTGTGAAAACACTATCTTACGATCCCTAATGGGGAGGGGGGCAGGATGCACAGCCACTCACGTTCAGTGCAGGACACACAGAGAAATCAACCCTCACTCACCCACCAGCTCTCCCTGATGTCTCCTGGACAAGGTGTGAGAGGGTGCAATGCATCCTGCTCGGGAAGAAAGACATCAACGTCTCACCCACCGCTGCACCCTGCATGCCATTATTGCAGTCTGCCTGGCAAGACCGACCCACTGGTCTAACAGTAGCGGAACTGTTATGAGGGAAACCAACCAGACCTGTTCCACAGAAGGAGTGTCTCCCCTTCCCCCCGCCCCAAGCTGTTACTACTGTAAGTCTAATCAAAAAGACCATGGCTGGGGGAGAGCCTAGGCCCTAGGGGTGCGGAAAACCAGCTGTTGCCATCCTGTTCAACGCCCACGCTGTGAAACTGCCTACGTTTATACCTACAGGTTTGTGTTGCTCTCAATTCGGGTCAGAGAGGCTTCCTTTTACAATGGGGTGCAGTTACTGCAGAGGCTGATGTCTGTTCAAAGAGACAAGTATAAGCAACTGTGTGTGCTAGCTGGGGACAGACCATCTGTATTTAACCTCTCCCCAGTCAAGGCTGGGTAACATCACTACCATCAGAGAGAGTGGGCAGAGAGAATACATGTTGGTAGATCGGGAGGAGAGCTACAACATGCTGACTTCTGGATATGCCCTGGCTATTGTACACATGGACTCACTCGGCTGGTGGTTACCTGTGTAAGATGAAGCCTGTCACAATTCCAGTGGAAATGGGGGAGGGGCCCCCAAGGCCTCACCCCTGGCAGGGGAGCTACTATCAATGGATGGCTGGAAGGAGAACCTTTCTCCTCTGGGGACATGGTTGTTGGTAGGTTTTCCATGCCTCAGTGGATGGTTCCAAACCTGTAGACATATGAGCAGCAGTAACCAGGCTCCGGGGGTGATCAATAAGAAAAACCACAAAGAGGACATGAACTTGGGAGATCATAGAGTAGGAAGCACTAAGAGGATTGGAAGGAGGTAATGGCGGGGAGATATGATCATACATTGTATAAATGTATGAAATTTTCAAAGAATAAAAACTTACTTTGAGTTTCAACCATGCTATAGTCTCCTTACAGTTTTTTTTCCTTTTAGTCATAAAGTGTATTGCATTACCCTTTTCTAAAATCACAATTTATATATGTTTATTGCTTCTTATTTTTCCTTCTCCTAGCATAACTAAGATCCAAGACAACAAAAGCTCTGCCTCGGTGTCGTTCCAAGGTGTTCAAAATAATTCCTGGCACCAGGCTGGAGAGAGCTCAGTCGGTGGGGAAAGTGCTTGTGCTGCATCTCCAAGGAGCTGGGTTCAACCGCCAGAATCCACATAAAAGCCAGGCACAGTGACACATACCTCTAATCCCAACCTTGGAGAAGAGGATTGGCGACCAGCCATTTTAGCCTAATCCATGAGATAAGGCCAGTGAGAGACCCTGTCTAGAGAAACAAAGTAACCAAGAAACAACAGCTACTAATGAACAAGCAGGCCGGACCTCATCAGGCCTCCATGAGAAATGATAGCCAAAGCTGTCCTCTGTCCTTCACATACATGTGTACACACATACCTACACACATATGCACACAAAGCAATAAAAATTCCTACCACAAAGCAGGCCTTTAAATATTTGCTGAATGAGTAACTGAACTGAGACAAACAGAACTGTTACATCACAGAATAACCTCCTGGACTCTGATAAAAACAGACTAGGTGTGGAGATATTCCAGAGGCAGACATTACGCTCTATGAAAGTGCTGTGACGTCCCCAGGTAGTTAAACAGAACAGAGATAGAAGTAGACATGGACAGGATGTATTACAACGCAGACCGCAAGGCATTCCTCCTATGGACTCCCCGAATTGAGGTACAAAGCTCTCAAACACGGCACCCACCAACCACATGGCTCAGTCACTCATGGTATAGCATGTATATGATGAGCAGGGCACTTTCTATGATGGGTGTGGAACTCTTCTAGATTCTAGAGAACAGAGCTGCCTGCTCTCAAGTCTCTACTTGCCTCATCCCACCCAGGTACACGTCCGGAAACCTTTGGCCTCGGGCACAGCCCTTCCCAGTGTTGAGTCAGCTATGTATGCAGCCAGGCAGAGCAGTGGGAGCCCCACCCAGCTCAGCATTACTCCTGTTGTATACAGCCCTATCTCGACTGCTATATACAGCAATCCAAGGGTGATAAGAACGATTCAAGTACAACAGAGTACAATACCAAGGTCTCTCAACCATAGGTAAACGCTAAGGAACCCCACAGTGGTTTACTTGGGACCACCATAACTGTGATGGTCCTGGTGAGGAGTCATATTAAAATATCTTGCCCACTCTGGCTGGCGGGGTCATGGTGGTAAAGAGCACAATCTAGAGTTAAACCAAGCTTGTCAATCCACTGTTAGCTGTATAACCTATGTACACATTCTCCCTTACCCTAAAAGGGGGATAATGATTGCATCCACAAAGCAGGGTAATTATGAAAACCAATGAACTTCAGGTAAATCTCATGGGACTATGAACACAGAGGATACCCCCAAACACCGCTCCTGCAAGGAAACTGTGGTCTGTTACCAGATGAACCTGGAACACAAGGCAGAGTGAATGAAGGCAGACTCACAGAAGGCTGTGAATGGCATGAGTCATGAGTCTACTAGACAAGATGTTCAGAATAGACAGATTCTGTCTCAGGCGACTAGAAACTGCCAGTTGTTGTTGCCAAAGATTGCTGCGGGAAGAGGGGGAGGGAAGTGGGAGGTGATGTTAATAAGAATGGAGTAGTCACAGCAGTCAACAGACACTTTTGTAGATACGCTAAAACTACTGTTTGAAGCTTTAAATAAAGAAAGAAATGTTTTTAAAGGTAGTATAGGTAGTATTCTCCTATGGGCTACAGGAGGGCAGTACTCAAATCTTCTCCCAATAGGCCCTTGAAGTGTCAAACAAAGCAAGACAAACTAAATGTCAAATAAATCCAGCATCCAACGATAGATGTGGAGCCAAAGTTTTCTAGGAAATATCAACAGACTTGAACTACGGAGCAGCTCAGAGGAATGTATGGCCAGCCTGGGCAAAGTTTTATCCCCCGGGCATTTGGAGTAGCGCCAGCCCACACTGATTCACTGTGGCTGAGGGCAGACGCAGGTTCTGCCAACAGTGGGAAATGATCAAAACACAACAAGGTCAAACTAGTTCAGGGAGAGAAAAGCCGAGGAAGGGAAAACCCTCTCCCATCTGTCTCTCCCCAAGCTCACAGTCAGGGACAGCAGCGGCTCACAGGGCATCAGTTCCATGCAATCAACATCCCAGCTATGAATCTGAATGAACTGGGAAGGAGGGCTGTACGGAGAGAGCCATCAGAAACAAATAGGCTCTTATTTCAAAGCAACAGTTTCTTTGCTTGGGTTGCCAGTAAAGAATTCTTAAATACACCCCAGTGCTTGGCTGCGCCATCCTTAAAAACCCAACCTATATACTTGTTCTCCGGGTCATTTTCTCAGCTGAAAATTTTAATGGGGAAATAAAACAGAGGAGGAAGAAATGAGGTAGAGTTTTCAAATAAGGAAAGCAAGTCTCTTTTGACAGTAAAGAGGAAACATTAGGTTGTTCCCGCCCACATTTTCTAGACTCTGTAAGCTATCAACACAGAAAATTTAAACCAATGAGAACAAAGTAAAAGCCAATGCCCACTTGTCAGTAAAGGTGACATAATTGGGGGGTGCGCAGGGAGAGTAAGAAAGCTCACAGAAAAAATCCTGAAACTGTGCCTAGACTTTCCAGCAGGAGCCCCCGCAGACCACTATACAACATTTCCAGCCATTTTCCTTACAGCGCCCACGGTCCTGGGTCTGCAAAGGTCTCGATGCCTCCGGGAACTGCTCTGGGTTTGCCTGCTCTAACTTCATGACTACTTGAAAGTACAAACGCTTAAAAGTACTCCCCTGACTCCTCCAGTGCTGGAGTTGGGGGGTAGGCGACAAGCGCTCCAGATCATCTCTGATTTCTTTTGACTGCTGCTCTTTCCCATGATCACCGGCCTGAGCACAGTCCTCTTCTCTTCCCCACCCCCCAAGACCACCGCCATCACCTTTGACGTGGTTTATCTCCAGTGTATTTATTCCGGTCTCTCTTCAACCCAGGCTCAGCACTGTGAATATGCAAATAATGAACAGAGCCTAACCTCTTTAGCCTGGTCTTCAAGATCTCCACATCCACCGACCCACTTCCGGGCACTCCACACTCTCTCTACATCCCACACACCCAGCAGCATTCTGTTCTACGATGGCTGTTAGAACTCTGGGCACTCCTGTAACAAGCACTTTCCTACACTAAGGTAGCATTCAATACGATGTGACTTTACTCATCGGACACGTCAGAGGCTCACAGCCTTCCAGAGGCTGCCAGGCCTTCCCCGATGCCTATGATGGGTCAAAATAGCAATTAACCACAGTATTTGAGATACCCCCTGAGTGCCCCTCAACAAAGGCACAAAATAGTGCAATGAGTCCATGATTCTAACACACATTTATGAGTTATTACTTTTTAATCCTCAAAATGAACTTTTAAATGAGCATCTTTATTTTATAATAAGGAAACTAACCTTTACACTCCTGTCTCAGAGTAAAAAAGAGGCTGGGGGTGGGGGAGAGACACCAGGATTAAAACTTGGATCTGCGGACTCTGGAACACACTCTTCAATATTAAAGCCTCCCCACTACTCCCCAACTCCAGCTCTATCGTGCCATTTAAAAGCCAAAAAATAACGTGGCGGAGAAGCTGTAAAGCAAGGCAAAGACCCAGAGATCTGTCCTATTCCCAGATATCCGAGCAAGTCAGTCAGGAGGCATGTGTAACCTGAGGTGGGGCAGCACCACTCCTGACATCCATCTCCCCTTCTGCACACAGATCAGCGACCCCTGGACCCACGGTCTGCACACACACACACACACACACACACACACACACACACACAAACCTTCATTGGATCCTTTCATCATTCCGCCACACCGGACTGCTAAGAGAGAAACCTGGAATCAGGAGAATCAGCTGAGGAGAGCCATGAGCACACAGGCCGTTATCGCCACTGCCTTACCTGGCTGAGGTCTGCTGGGTGTTTACCTTTTCTGACAACTATCCCTCTACTCAGATGTAAGCGTGAGCACTGGTTCAAAGTGAGAAAAAGTAAGCTGGGTGGGGTGGGGTGGGGTGGTGGTGTGTCGGAACACAGACCAAGAATGGAGACGTGTGAGAATTCTGAGTGCTTGTGGAAAAAACTCCAACAAAATACGACAAGAGTCTTGTGACCTCAGTTTCTTCAAAACAGAATTTTTCTGGGGTTGTGTTTCCGTGCCTCTCCAGGTGTAGGGGACAGGAGTGAGTCGACTTCAGCTGTTGTCATTCATGTGACTCTGTGGAAAAACATGGTTTTTGCCACATGTGGCTGGTCCTTGTGACTGAACACCTTCCTCATGTGACTCTTCTTAACCCTCAGAGTATAAACTGCCTGATGCTCTGAATAAAGTTGTCTATTGCATGAGACTTCAGTTCACCTCATTTTCAGGGGCTGCTCTCCCAGGTACATACTACCAACTACAGCGATAAACAGTGGCGCACAACTGGAATCACAGGGCTCGAGACTGAGGTGGGGAGATTGCAAGATCAAGGCCGGTCGCTACATAGAAATGGGGGTGGGGTGGGCTGGTTATTATTACCACTGTAGCACATACCCCAGTCATAATGATGATAACAGATCATATACTGTAAACAGACAAGAAAATGAAATGCGAGAATTGATTTCTTTGCAGCCGCCATGACTTAAGGGAAGAAGAGGGAAAAGCAAAGGGCAGCCTGAATGACTAGATCAGGAAAGCTGACTGATGCCCTAAATGTCTAATCAAAAGGAGCCGCCTTTGCAATATAAACTGAAAGGCCTGCTCAAAGAGAAGCAATTTAAGGTCCAAATGGAACAGCCTCAGCAATCTCTGGGAGAAGAGAGACTTTGAAATGATGTCATGTGGGAACAAAGAACAAAGCATTTTTATCTGAATCCCAGACAATTAGATGAACCTGTCAATTCTATGGGCCAAGATGGGCTTTCCAGGGCCACCATCAAGTTGGGGAACATTCAGACAGTCAGACAGAACTCGTTAGACGCCAGAGGAGAAGTCGCTACAGATTTCGGAACAGGTGTCTCCAACCCAAGCCAAGAGGAGCCCATGGCTGCTCAGAGCTGCTTAAAACCCAAAGGGAAAACACTCTTTAATTAACCCTTCCAGTCTGGCCCTTCCGCCTAGCTTCTAGCCTGGTTCCGCCCGCAGGCATCATACAAGCACGGGTGCATAACCTACGGCGGCGTTAATGAAAGACCACAGAGGAGGAAAATCCTCTTGCTGCTCAGGGTCAGGAAGGCCGATGACCAATCCTGACTTCTCTCATCCCAACACAGAAATTCCTCTTCATCTGTCACTCAACCAGGAAGGCACGGGGCAGGGGAGGGGGATGGGGTGGAGTGGCAGGGAGGACGACCTGGGACCAGGACACCCTGTGGGGAATTCGGTTCTTCCAGCAACGGATCTTAGCAAAATCTTACAAAGGAAGGTTTGTAAAACTGTAAAATCATGTAAAAGATAGGGCCGATACGTTCTAAGGCAGAGGTCAGAGAAAGCACAAGGAAAGGTGTTATGGAATAATCTTTCTGAACACTGTGAAGCTATGTCTTTGCCAAGGCGCCTTCTGATTGGTTTAATAAAGAGCTAACTGGCCGGTAGCCAGGCAGGAGGTATAGACGGGACAGACAGCCAGACACAGGACACTGGGAGGAAGAAGGGAGGAGTCTCGGGAGCCCTGGGGGGCGGGCAAGATGAACATACTGTGTTGAAAGAAGGTACCGCCACATGGCAGAGGGTAGATAAGAAATATGGGTTAGTTTAAAATGTAAGAGTTAGCTATTAACCAGCCTGAGCTATTGGCCAAGCATTTATAAATAATCAGTCTCTGAATGGTTATTTGGGAGCAGCTTCCAGGACAGAAAGAAACTCCATCTACAGAAAGCAGGTAAAGGAGAAGAGCCTTCTCCAGCACTTCAGCACACCAAAGCCAGCCCCAGGGCACCAGCACATGCAAATGTTCTTTCCCTCATAACTGTTCTCCAAGTTACAGTCTCCTACCTTAAAGGTACCAAATCAAACTGAGTATTGTAAGTCCTATCTCAGTCCTGGGGGTGTGTGAAGATTAACACCATGTACACATAAAGCCCTCACAAATCACACCATGCCTGCGGCATCCTGAGAGCCTCCTGAACTCAGAATTTACTCTCTCTCCAGGATTTCTACCACCTAACATACAACCTATCTTGCTTTCTAGGCACCAAGACAAATGCTGGAGGGAGAGGCAAGGATGTAGTTAGGAGTCAATTAGCCCTAAATAGTCTTCCACTGTAACTTATCAAGGCAACAAGGAGGTTCCCAGGCCTGTCTTGCTGCTGCTGACATTCGGCTTGGAGATTTTCTCCAGGGATGTTTAGTGCAGAAAATACACCTGTATTTTCTATTTATAGTGTACAGAGCCCGAGTCTACACAGAAGGACAATCTGTGAGCTAGAATCATCAGAGCAGACTTCCTAGCTGAGGTGGAGACATTAGAATACACACAGAGGGGTCACAGCAGGGACAGCCTTTTGGAGTCATTCATAAAACCCCTCATTTAAGGTCAAGTTAAATATAAGGAGGGTGCTCTGAGGGCTCATAATCTCCACAAAGCACGTCAGCAGACCCCAGCACCTTCACCCCGAAGAACACGGTCCCAGAGGGATCCTGGATCCATCCTTGAGCAACACTATCAAGCTGAAAATAAATCCAGTTTCTCCACACCAGGAAGAGCAGTAAAACAAGCCTGGACGACAAAATTCACTCCCCAAATACAAATTAAACACCGAGAAAAAACACAAGCCGACCCCCTCCGGGGCCAACCCAATTAAAGTTACAACACATTCCCTGCTGTACCATCTGACATTCTGCGCGCGCGTGCACACACACACATACATCGTCCCCCAGCAGAGTGTGAGGACCACAGGCAGAGATCCCAGGCTGAAGCACAGAGCCCCACGCACATCCAGACCTAGAGGAAAAAGGTTGGTGAAAAGAATGAATAAAAGGGGAAACCAGAGAAGTTTCCATAAGACATGTGTCCTTAAATGATGGATGGTATTCAAGAAAAAGATGTAGATGAGAGGTGGGGCCTAAATGAGACATCAGAGAGGGAGGGGAGAATGTGGGGGGGGGAAATGTAGGGGCTAGAAAACACTAGTGAAGGACGGATTGCAATAATACGTTTAAATGAGACTAACACAGAAAATGCAGGACTGAGCCTGAAACTTCTGCAGACTCTGGGGACCTTGGACTGCATAAGTGGGGGTGGGGGACCATCACAGATTCTGGAGAACCAAGCTGGGGATCCCCTAATCTACACAAGCCCTGATAGAGAGCGATTCTGCTGAAGGTTGCGGTGATTCCTGGAAGCCAATGAATGGAGCTGTTCCTCCCAAGCTGTTCCTCCCACAGCACAGGGGTTCTTGGAGCCAAACCCTGCTTCTCTTGTCTCTCTTGGCTCTGCCTTGACATGCCCTGAAAGGGCAGCAGGGGCTCCCCAGCACAGCAAACTAGTATTTTCCACCTCAGGTTCAGACATGCCACCAACCACTGGACAGAAACTCACCCTGATGCAGAAGGCTCTCCTTTTTCTTAAAGTCATTTTATTTAATTTTTTTTTTTAATATTGCAAAGACTGATCTAGGAAACAAATACATTTCAAAAAAAAAGAAAAGCCATTACTATACATAACAAATAAAGGCCTGAGGTTACTGATTGTGGCAATTTAGGAACTCTGGCACAGGTGCCTCTCCAGTTCACAGAAATTGAGAGAAAATGTAGTCCACATGGCATATGAAATGCAGATAGCATGATTTCAGCATGCAGGCAGTTGCTGACTGCACGGCTAGGCCTTGTATGGTGCCAGCCTGCCTAGGAGCCAGCTCAGGAAGCACCACCCAGCAGAAGTGGGGGGACAGGACCAAGTTTGGGAAGAAAGGAAATGATGGGGCCATCTATCCACTCACGTCCCTCTGTTGGAGGGCAGCAGAGTCTCCCAGGCAACCCAGACACATCTGAAATAAATCCACAGACATGAGAGAAGGACTCAATCAATATTCTAGTGAGAAAGACTGAAAATGCCAATTCCACTTCTTTCTCTTCCTTTATTCGGTTAACAAAAGCAGACTGGTAAATAAATGGAGGACGCTAATGATTTCTAAAGTGCTAAATGGTTCAGAGAAAAGACCATTGGGGCACACGCCAAAAGGCGGAATGTAGTTCCTACTCTGGGTGGGCACACAAATGACTGTGAGCGAATCATCAGACCTCCCTCAGCTTCCCCTCTGTGATATACCTTAGCAGACACCACATGGACATTCCACTTCAGGGCTCTGCCTCCATGCACCTGTTAACCGCATTCTGCAAAATGATTTGTCGCAAGTCAGTAAGCAGGCCAGAAGTTCCTGAGCTTGAAGGAAACCATATTCCAGGTGAACTGGAACTGGAAATCCCGTGAGGAGGCTCAAAGTGGCATCTTCAGAAACGCGAGGTTCTCTCCCCTCCCCCTCCAAGGAATAAGATTGTTATTTCATATTCATGCTAACTGGAATGATGGAAACAGCAGGGAGGCTTAAGCCTAAGACTGTAGAGAGCACGTGAAGTCCTAAGTGAATATGCATTGTTTGATATTAGCTGGCCACGTCAAAGACCGAGGCCCCAAGTCCATGGGAACCTGGTAAAGCGCCCCCCACCTGGATCTGGCTTGGAATTAGCAAAGCCTTCCTCTGGTCCAAGTGCAAATATGGATAGTGCGTGCAAGTACAAGTGTTTAAAAATGACTGATCAGTGTGTGCAAGACTAGAAACTTCGGCTGCCTCTTCCCAGAGGTTTATACCCGAGACTGCTGCTTACAGAGACCAGCTAACTCCTCCCCGCACTGCACAGAGTAAGCTCGCCGAGGTTCGGGGTTGCTGCACAGTTGGAGCCACTCCATCAGAATGTGTATGACCCACCTGACCCCAGGTTTTCTGAGCACATGTCTGTCCTTTCTTCGGACCGTGGACACGCCAGCCAAATTTCTAGACCCAAGTCCTGCATGATACGGTATAAGATTTTTTTTTTAATTTTTCAAAAATTTTCCCAAAGCTGCTGTCTAGTTATACAATTTGCCTCTGAGAAAGCATCCCTAGAAATGCTTCTCAAAGATTAAGTAGCTGTTTGGAGAAAAGACTGAAGAGTTAAGGAGTCCGGCTTCAAGAAAGTACAGTGGTTGAGTTATGTCCAGCAACAAGGTTGCATCCCAACCCTAGCCCTCTCCATCCCCTCCCATCTGTAAGTGTGATATTCTTTGCAAACAATCTTCATAGAAATGATCAAGCCACAAAGAAGTGATAAAAGTTAAAAGGGTTTAAAAAAATCAAAAAAGAAAGAAAGACATGATCAAGGTAAGATGCAGGCATACTAAACTAAGGAAGGCTGAAAATTCAGATTTGCAATATAAAAGGGGGGAGGATTTTCTACACAGAGGGAAGATGTTAACTTGGTCCATTGGGAACGCTACCACAAAATACACAACCACAAAATGCTTCATAAACATACATGCACTGCTTACAGCTTGGAGGCCGGACAGTCCAGTACCAAGGCGTTGGCAGATTTGTGAGAGCAGCCTGGGAAGGGCAAGCTGCCTCGAATCAGTGCCTTTTTGCTGGATTTCCACATAATGGGAGTTAAAACAAGCTCCCTAGGGCTACCTTTTATACAGACCTTCATTCCACTCACAAAAAAAAATGGAGTCTCATGACCAGACACCACCAAAGTCCCTCTTTAAGATGCGCTGGGTTTGAGATTTCAACAGAAGACCATAGAAGATGCAGCCAGCAACACTGAGATCACACAAAGTCCACGTGAGGATGGAGGAAAGGCTGAAGAGGCACAGCTGTGAGGTAAGGACTGCCACGGACTGCCACGGGCTGCCACGGACAGCTACAGACGGCCATGGGCTGCCACGGACTGCCTGTGACAAGGCTAGAAAAGTTCATGCGTGGACTGGCAAAAGTCTTCTGAGCAGGAACGAGGGGGCACAAACACTAATCCTGAATCAGAGGTGAAGTTAGAAAGTAGTTTAGTTTTTTTACCTTTTTAATTTGTTCATAGCGTCATGAAACATTCACTGGGTGCTAAATACTTTCAAAAGTTGTGCTAGGCCCTAAGGAGGCAAGAATAAGGAGGATATAGTTCTGTATGTCATGTCCCCACCAAAAAGGCCTGGATTAAAATTTTAATCCTAATGGTGATTGTATTAGGAGCCTCAAGAAGGAGCTTTCATGGAGGGATTAGTGCCTAAACAAGAGAGACAGAGAGAGTACCCCTCTCCCTTAAGGCATGAAATAACACAGCAAAAATGGTCACCATTGAGCCAGGAAATGGGCCTTCGCCTGACATTAAATCTCTTGGTGCCCTGACCTTGGATCTCTCAGCCCCTAGAACTGTGAGATATAAATATCTGTTGTCTAGCCTCCCCACCCCAACCCCTGGTATGACAGTTGGCAGCTGCGAGAGTTCTTAAAATGCCATTATATAACCTCTTCCCTATGGCGTTCCCAGCCTTCCAGAGCATTCTCACACGTTGCTGGCTTTCATTCCCACAGCAACTGAGGCAGCAGTGCAGAGTCAAGGGGGCTGAAAGGAAACCCAGAGGTTACAACAAGTCAGCAGCTCAGCCAAGGTTCACTCTCCTGAACCCAGGCTGCCAACACCCTCCCCCCTCCAGAGTTCTGGAGTTTCTCTTGAAACACAGAATACAAGGGTTTCGAGGAACACGTTCAACAGAAGCAAATACAATGCATCCCAGCTCCAAGGATGAAGGTCCTACTGGATGATGAAAAAGAGCGGGAGCTGCCTGCCTTCCCCTAAGGAGCATGTGTGAAGGACTAAGACAGCTTCACCCCATGCGCTGGACTCCCGACTTCAGGACCAAGTGGGAACGGAAGCTGGAGGTATACACAGGTGTGATGGAGCTCAGACTGCAAATATGGCCTACGAGTCTGTTCTGCACGGCACCCACCCGCCCTTCAAGCCCATGCCATCATTCCTCTTGGCTTAGTGTATGGCTGTCCAGGTCTGCCACCTTTAGGAAGTTACTGATACAAATAGTGATGAGATCAGTTTGGAGTGTGACCCTTGGGTACAGACGGACTTTGCCTCAAATATCATAATTAAGCTAACTGTTCATGTCTGAAGCTCAAATAGTCAGATTTTCAAAAGCAACTGCAGCAGTTAGAAAGACGGCTCAGCCTACTGCAGAGGACTCTTGATGGTTCAAAGCCACGGTAACCCCAATTCCAGAGGATCCCATGCCTTGACCTGCAGTCACCTGAACTTAAAGTCATCCAGGCACATCATATACACACAACATCAATAAATAAATCTCTTTTGAGAGAGAGAGAGACAGAGACAGAGAGAGAGAGAGAGACAGAGAGAGAGACAGAGAGAGACAGAGAGAACACGAACAACAAGGCTGAGAAGATAAGCAGCAGTTAAGAACACCTGCTGCTCTTGCAGAAGACCCAAGTCAGTTCCCAGCACCTACACTGGGTGGCTCACAACCACCTGTAACTCAGGCTCCAGGGAATCTGATGCCCTCTTCTGACCTTTTCAGGCTCCTGTACTCATGATCACATACCCACACAGTTACACACATACACACACACACACACACACACACACACACACACACACGTTAAAAGTAAATCTTAAAACTGAAAGGAACTGTGGAACCAAGTGCGGCAGCACGTGCTTCTACTTACAGCAAAGGAGACCAAGGTACAAGGGGCATGAGTTCATGACCATCCCCAGGCTATATATATAGCAAGAGCTTGTATCCAAATAAGACAATGGCAAATTCTTTTTAAATTTTTTAATTGTTATTATTTTTATGTGGTTGTTTAACCTGCATGTATATCTAGGCACCACATGCATGCCTAGTACCCAGAGATGCCAGAAGAGAGCATCAGATCCCCTAGAGCAAAAGTTACAGAGTGTTTTGAAACACCATGTGGGTGCTGGGAATTGAACCTGGGTCCTCTGAAAGAGCAACAAGTACTTTTAGCCACTAGCCATCTCTCCAGCCCCAAGTGCAAACTAAATATACTAAAACTGCAATGTACAAGTGTAAGCAAGATCTACCTTTTACTGAAAATGGACTGGAGAGATGGCTCATTGGTTAGGAGCTCTTACTGTTCTTGCAGAGGACCAGGTTCAGTTCCCAGCACCCACATTAGGCAGTTCACATGTGTAACTCCAGTTCCAGGGCATCTGGTGCCCTCTTCTGGTCTCCACAGGCACCTGCATGAGTGTGGTGCACATAAACACACAGAGACATACACAAATACACACAACTAAAAATAAATACTTTTTAAAAACTGAAAACATTACTAGCAGTCTGTTCAATTTGCTAGAATTAAAAAAAAAAAAAAACAAGGAGTAATCCCTCTTTCTCTGATTAAGAAGAGACTTGATGCAAACAGTAAAGGAATATAAATCTATCCCCCGAACCTGGCTCCTCACTGATTCCTTTTGCCAGATCTTCTACGGTAAAAGCACAGTGCTTCTTGGCATGCATGCACACATGAGCACACACAAGCACATTTAACTCTAAATTATAGAGTAATTTCTTTTTTCCAGGTGGCCAGGCCATCAATGAATTCTCAATTAACTAAATTGTTTTGCCTGTCCATGAAGACGGCTTGTTTTTTTGAGGCATGGTCACGTGAAACATAGGCTAGAAAAACAATCTGTTCTAGTGCCAGGCATTAGGTAACTCAGGAGAGAAGCGAGCCGTTATCTCTGGAAGAGTTAACTGGCCTGCTGCATGGCTGTGTTCCCTGGCTACCTCTTACCTCCTGCATCAGACACTCAGAAACAGACATCAAGTCCCATGTGAAAAAAGCCTGCACATTCTCCTTCCTCCCAGAAGGGAGAGGAAATGAAGAGAGGATGGAGAGGGCTGCTCCTCTTCTCCCTGCCTTTCGTGCACAGACGGCCCAAAGCCTCAGGTTGGAGGAAGGTAATAAACCCAGGAAACACCCCATAACAGGTTACAAAGTGACTGACTTTCAAACATGGCCTCGAAACCAGTGGAAGGAGCCTGGAGTAAGAGAAGACAGACAGTTCAGGCAACAGACAGTAGATCTATGCCTTTCCCCAAATACAGATACACCAAGCCCAATAGAAACAATCTCTCTCTGCTCGTGAGGAGCCCTGCGAAGCCCCACTAGCCTGAGGCTGATGCACAACAGCCCCCCTCCATACTGACAGGCAGCATTTTGTCAGGACCTAACTAATCTGAGCAAACAGGTCACTCTGGCTCATCCGCAGGGGTGGGGCTCAGGGTGCAGAGCAGTGTTATTTTCATTTTATTCCTGAGAGTGGGGGAGGGGTGCTCCAAAACACTGGACCAACAGCTGCTCTAGCTGAAGGGCCTTAGGTTCTAATCAGTGAACAGACTTAGATGACCAGATAACTGTGGCAGATCACAGATTCTCTGAAAACGCTCCCTTCAAGGGCAGAGGCTAAGTTCTCTGTGCTCTGGGACCAGAGTAGGTAGGCTCTGTGACTGCCTGAGGGACAGAGTAATGTGGGGGTGTCCTTTGGCTGGTTCCCAAGCTCCAGACTCAAGAAACTGGCAGAGTCTATTTACCTCTCGGAGAGCCTACATGCTAGACATAGAAATTCTGACCTAGGCTGCTGTGTTGTAAGAGAGGCCAAGGCAAGGGTGGGAAGGAAGGAGACTGGAACCCTGGAGGACAGAGATGTCTGGCCAGTCCCACCAGAGGAGAGTAATTACAGGCCATCCATCCCTGTGTCTGGATAAATGCCTGACCCACAGAATCACTAGGTCATGAGCTGGTTTTTAGGCAGTAACTCCACCGGGACTTGATATATTCAAGGCCTTTGTTACTATTTCAACCTTCAACGGCCCAAAGTCTCGTGTGTTGATAGTTGGGTCCCCCGCTGCCGACATCAGATGGAGATGTGGGAAAACTCTGAGAGGTGGAGTCTAGGGGGAGGTGGAAGGAAGGTGGGTCACAAGAGCATGCCTCTCCCCGAAAGAGCTCCCAGAATCCCAGATGCTAGCTCCCGCCTCCCTCTCTTCCTTCACATCCGTCTCTACTTCTGTGTACCTCCAAGCTGCCATGCCCTTTCTCCCACCATGTGCTTCTGGTGTCATGATGCTGCCCACGGCAACGGGGGCGTGTGGACCACAGACTGGCATCTCTATGAAAATGTGCAGGACTCTGCTCCTTGGTCTCAGGGATTCCGCCACTGGGGCAGAACTCTGAGTACCACACCCTTCTGGCCCCAACAACTCTCCTCCTGTGATCTCCTGCCTCTCTGTGGCTCCCCACCTCTTAGCCCACCTTCACTCGGGCAGCCAAGTTCTGAAGTTAGCGGGGGCTGGACACATGGTTTCACTGCTGAGCTTGAAGCAGGCAAGAGGCAGCTGGAGCTGACAAAGAAAAATCTCTGAAAAGGGATTCAAAGCAACTGTGCACAAACCCAGGAAAGGATGGAAATGGAGGACCAGGGTCTCACCTGATTTGTCTGAACAAGCCAGCTCTCTACCCACGAGATTTCAGCGGCAAGAAAGCACTACACCCCTGGTGTTTGTGTTGGGATTTCTAGAAATGTGCTGCTCCTAAAACTAATTGCCAGTTAATGGAAAGGAGTGATCAGGAGTCCTTGTTTGTTTGTTTTTTTCCTACTCCTGATTAATTAATCATCTGTAGAAAAGAATCATTGGGAGAGGGCTGTAGACACAATGTGAAAATACATTATGGCCTGACTTTCTGGTCTTTAAGATGGAAAGGCTGTTCCGTGCTGTGTCTAGGGAAGCAACACACGTGAGGCTTGTCAGTACAACTCCGTCATGCTGCTCCCTGCCACAGGGAACACGGGAGGAAGCTGATGCAGCAGAGTGGCCGTGAATGGATAGATAAGCAAACTGCTACCCAAGCATCACCGTGACTAGACGGAACCATTGATGGAACCAAAGAAATGCATATGAGGACACTCATTGAAACTGTATCCGTGAAATAAAACACCAAGTGGTTGCACGCTCACTGTGGAAACACACACACCACATTTCAGGATGAAACAGGAGCGAGAAATGTGTTGGGACTGAGTGCTGGAGGAGTGAGACAGAGTGTAGTGAGTCGGCCCAGAACTTGGAGTCGTCTCCAACTCAGATCTCAAGCACTAAGTAACTCTCTCCTCTATACCCTTAGAATGGACTCTAAGCACAACTAGTCAGAGCCCCCTAATATATGGCTAAGCCTACCAGGTGCCAGTCAAAGTTGGGACTCCTGACTGGGGCAAAAGAGAGTAAAGGGCTGGGTGTATAGTTCAGTACTACAGTGCTTGCCTGGCACACACACACATTCTCGATGGAACGTGCCAGCTGCCTACATTCTCACTAGTCTGTCTGTGCTACAAGCCTGACTCGGCCTTGGACTTGGAGCTGTGTCTAGTTTCACAGGAAGGGGAGGTGCCTGCAAGAGAGGCCATCAGCGAGCCTATTAAAGCCTGAACAGACGAAAGCAGCCATGACGCTGGCATTAAAGAGAGAGAAACCCCACCCCTTGGGCACCAGCAGCACGGTCTACCACCTGCTGGAGTGAGCTATGCTCGGGATGTGAACTGCAGCAGAGCCCGGATGTTAGAGAACTTGGGGCCTTCCTGTATGTCAGTATCACACAGAACAACTCTCAGAGGGAAATCAATTGTACGTCTACACTGTTTGGATGGATCGTGCTAAAGAGTAAAGCCAAGGGTCCAGTGGTTCATCAGAAAGGCTATTATAATACTGGTCATTAATAATCATCCCCCAATAAATCATACAACCAATACTGGTACTTCGGACTCAGGACTGTACCTGTTTAGATACACAAAACTCTCAGCTCCACATAGTCACATGAAAGGTGGAAATAATGTCTGTGAAGGCAGGGGCTGACTCCATCACTTCTATATGCCACCTACCTTCTACCCACGCTGACAATCACCCACCATGAAAAGCTACAAATATTTTGAATATAAACACACTTTAAAATGATGGTCACTTGACAGTTGAAAATAATTACTGTAAAGGTTTAAAAACAAAAACTTGTGGGGCTGGAGAGATAGTTCAGTGATGTAAGAGCACTTGTTGCTCTTCCAGAGAACTTAGGGTCCATTCCCAGTCCCACATGGTAGCTCACAACTGTCTATAACTCCAGTTCCAGCGGATCCAACTCCGCTTCTGCCTTCCAAGGCCAACATGCTTGCATGCAGTATACAGACATGCATACGGGCAAAACACCTATGCACATAAAATAAAAATAATTTTTTAATGAAAACCTTCATTACTGTAAAGCACATATCTCAGTTTTCAATGTCTCCCTTAAATATAAAACATATGCTAGGCACTGCAGGGGTGGTGGGATACAGAAGGAAACAAGACCATAGAACTAATGTACACAGGGATCACATTCCTAATAACAAAATGACTATCGGACATAGATATCAGAGCGGGAGAAAAAAAAGAAGCCCCAACCTTACCCCAGGGAAGCAGATCTCAGGAATAAGGAGACAGAGGAGGCAAAGACAGTGTGTTCAAGGTGTACACTCCTGAGTAAGACAGGAGGGTCAGCTCAAGGTCATCTTCTCAGTTACTAGTGAGTTCCATGCTAGCCTAAGCCACTACGTGAAATCCTGTCTCAAAGAAACAAAACAAACTAAGTGTAAGACAGTCAGGCTAAAGGTACACAGAGGAGTCCAGAACAGGGGAAATGAAAGGGCAGAGACTTGGTGAGTGGAGAGGTGAGCAAAGGCAAAGGGGCCCTTAGAGACTGGTTCATAGGCTGGGGCTAGAGAAATTGCTCCTTGGTCAAGAGTGATTGCTCCTCCTGCGGAGGATTAGAGTTCAGTTCTCAGCATCCATGCTGGGCAGCTCAAAACTGTCAGTGACTCCAGCTCAAGGGGATCTGACTCCAACTTCTGGCCTCCGAGGGTACCCACCCAGGAGGTATATGATCTCTCTCTCTCTCTCTCTCTCTCTCTCTCTCTCTCTCTCTCTCATACACACACACACACACACACACACACACACACACACACAAATAAAAATAATTCTTTATTTTTTCAGACTTAGAGGCGTTTTCTTGCTGTTGAGTAAGAAAAGGTCTCTCTATGTACCCTCAACCTCCTGAGTGCAGGGACTACCCGCCCAGCTGCAGATCATTTTAAGTTAATGATCATGGGAGCCATGGCAACAGAGGGCTGACACACTGGAGGCAAAACCATCCATCAGGGAAGTCACCAAAGTTAGAGAGACTCATTACTAATCAGGAACGTACCAGCAGAACTTATGGGTAACACTGGAAGACTCTCTCAACTGCTGGCTCCCTATGTAGCATCCCAGCCCTCCTCTACTCCCTACCAGCTCTCATCCTTTGTGAACTTTACTCCCTGGAAGCCGAAGGCTCTCTCCTCCTCAGCACTGAGACAGTGCCTTCCCAACACACCAAAGGTGATACAAAACACGGTGCTGGTTAATTTTTTGTCAACTTGATACAAGCTAAGGTCATATGGGAAGAAGAAACCTCAATTGAGAAAAAAAACAACTCCATTAAACTAGCCTGTAGGTAAGTCTGTGGAGCATTTTATTGATAAATGACTGATGTGAGAAGGCCTAGTCCACTGTGCATAGTGCTACTCCTGGCCAGGTTCTGTAAGAAGGCAAGTTGAGTGAGCCATGAGGAGCAAACCTTAATCGGCATTCTCCCATGGTCTCTGCTTCAGTTTCTGCCTCCATGTTCCTGCCTTGATTTCCTGTCCTGACTTCCACCCAGCTACAGATCTTTTTTTTTTTTTAAAGATTTATTTGTTTATTATGCATAGTGTTCTGCTGTTATGTATGCCTACATGCCAGAAGAGGGCACCAGATCTCATTATAGATGGTTGTGAGCCACCGTGTAGTTGCTGGGATTTGAACTCAGGACCTCGAGAAAGAGCAGTCAGTGCTCTTAACCTCTCTCTGAGCCATCTCTCCAGACTCGCTACAGATTACTTTAAATTAACGATCATGGGAACCATGGCAACAGATGTCTGACATACTGGAGACAAAACTATCTGTTAGGAAGGCTACTAACTCTCATGGAAGGTTCGAAAGACTCATTACTAATCAGAAGTTTAACAGCAGAAGTTTATGGGTAATATTGGCAGACTCAACCACTGGCTTCTAGTTGGGTCTGTGGTTAGGGGGGACAACACAACAGAATCATTAATTCTCCTGACACCCCCTCTTCAGAGTCACTGAAGCTGATGTTTCCCCCACCAACCTCTCCATGTGTCCATCTGTCTCTAATGATGTCCAGAGTATCTCTTCCTCCTCTGGCTTTGTTTGGGTCTAGGGTGCCTGACAGCCTCTGGGATGGGAGAGGTAACATGCTGGTAGTTTCTGTGCACTGTGGCCTGTGGCCATCTCTCCAGCCCTTGCATTTTCTATATTTTATGTTTTTCTTTATTAAGCACCTCACTACATTGGAGGAGGGTTTTGCATAGGGATGATTTACAAAGAATGGCCACAGTGCAATGCCTAGTTACCCAAGCACCTATTCCTCTAATCTCTGAAGCCTAACTTCATAGCACCTAGCATTTAGAAGAGATCCAGCTGCCTGACAATGCTGGCTGGATGGATGATAGACAGATGGATGGGTGGATGGATGGATGGATAGTTGGATGGATGAGTGGATGGTTGGATGGTTGGATGGATGGATGGATGGATGGATGGATGGATGGATGGATGGATGGTTGGTTGAATGGATGGGTGGATGGATGGATGGATGGATGGATGGATAGATAGATAATATGGTGAGATATTTAATGAAAGAAAAACAAAAATAGAGAAAATGCAAGAACTGGAGAGATGGCTCAGCAATATAAGCACTGACTGCTCTTCCGGAGAACCTGGGTTCCATTCCCAGCACCCATAGGGCAGCTTACTATGGGCTTTAGCTCCAGTTCCAGAGTATCTGATGCCCTCTTTTGGCCCCTGCAGGCACTGCATGCTCAATGGTACACCACAATACATGTAAGAATAATACCCATACACATTAAATAAAAAATAAATAAATCTTTTTTAAAAGGAAGTGAAAATGCAAATTAGAACCACCATAAGGATGTGTCAAGAAAGGACTGTA
>CABHPH010161897.1:0-59634 GCA_902168325.1 Peromyscus nudipes | reverse complement strand
TTTTTTTTTTCCTAGTTCCTAGAACAGTGCTTGGCAAGAACAAGCAGTATTTTAAAAATATATTTACTTAATCCTTACTATAGCACTTAATATGTCAGCACTGTTTTCCATGCTACTTATTAACACATTTTCCTTTAAAAATAATTGAAATTTCAGTGCTATTTTACAGATTGGGAATTGAAGATAGGAAGGTTAAGGTAGAACTAGTTGTATTTATCTGTTGCTGCTGAACGTGGGCTCTTGGAATTGCATTATATTGCATTTCACCATTAAGAGATTTACTAATTCTCTTATCGATCCCCCTACCCCATAGCCAGTGCATAGTACATCTTTATATCTGTAAAGACTTCACTGCATACATGAGTAACTTATCCCCAAACTAAGTAACATACCCTTTCCAACTAACTGATCCATGTAAATACAGCATAGTAACACTCGTAGACATTTGATGAAAGTAGAAGTTAGATGAGGGCACAGGCCTTTAATCTGGGGGACCGAGGCAGGTGGATCATTGTGAGTTCCAGGCCATCCAGGTCTGCATAATGAGACCCTGTTTCAAAGAGGAAGAAAAGTTACATAATTTATAAATTTAGTTTTAACTGTGTGTTTTTCCATAAAGTTAAGGTAAAAGGGGTTAACAGTTTAGAAGTTCTTCCTTTTAAGAAAATATTTTTCTCTTTAATGAAGCTACATAAAAACCAGTAGCATTTCAAGAAGCCCAATTGTGTGAGGGACAGATTTGGGGTGCTTCCATTACTTGAGGTTTTAAACCGCTTTTAAGAGAGTGATCTTTTTTTATTATGAAGATTTGAGTAAATATTGTTTACTTTTGTTTCTATAACCTGTTATAAATTATAGATGGTGTATTACTTTAGTTTTCTCTGATTTCCCCTAATATTCTCTTCAGTTCTCTTAACTATTTCTTTTGATGCTCTATCAGAAGAAAAGAAGTACAGTCCTTGGGGAAATTCTCTGAAACATGGTGTACCTGCATCTTGATGTGTGTGTTGGACCTCATTAGCTATCAGCAGTACAGCTGGCCTTTGTTTTGCTTTCTTGTTGTCATTGCCCTCTGTTCCCATTTTTGTGTTTTTGTGTGTCTTGGAGCTCTAGTTAATCTTCCTTCTTCCTGGTATAGCTAAGAGATGGCTGTTCAGTTTAATTGCTAGCCAGTTACTAAGCTAGTTTGATTTGTAACAGCTGGATTGTGTTATTTTTCAGTGTGACCAAACTTCTGTCCTTTTTATGTTCACAAGTACCTGCCCTATAGTAGGCTTCTGCCTCCATTTTTTGTGGGATGATTCAGTAAACCGTCACTTTTCTACTAAAGTCATGCATAACCATTTCCATAAGAACTGTAAGGCATATTCCTGCCTATTATATGAAAATGTTTTCTTAGATTATATGATCTAAACAGAACTTATATGTAAAGCAGAAAACCTTTTAAGAAAGAAACCGTTGGGTTGAATGTCTTCATGGTGGAATTCTCACTCTTTAAGGACCTCATTGTTTAAACACTAAACTGAAAAAATAGTTTGGTTGTTCATAATATCAGTTGTGTATACTTTATTCAGCCCTTCACCCTTTTCTGAGAATCAACCCGGGGCCTCGTGTCTGTTAAATAGGCACTCAAGCACCGAGCCTAATAGCTCCCGTTTGGTTGGTCTTTTGAATGTAACATTTAAAAGGAAAACAAATGATCAAATTTCTTAGCAGAATTTATCTGAAAAACATAATACTTAGTCTGTGGTGTCAGTTTGTCCCTGAGTCTAAATTGAACAGATACAGTTTTTTCTTTTCTATTTTAAATATACTTGAAAAATACTCTTCTGAAAGATCTACAGTTTCCTAAAAAGCCTCATTGTTACACTTATCACACAAGAGTAATGACACATTGCTAACATTCTTTGAGTGTAGACTGGAGTTGATGTACTAATGTGTAGCTCACATTCGTCTGTATTTTATGTGTAGTATATTCTTGACATGTTGAAAATAAAGGAACACTAGGGGCTGGTGTGTAAAAAAAATACGGGAAGACCATTTGTGTACCTTCATATCTTGGAGCTTGTTTGATTTTTTTTTTTTTTCCCCTTTCCCTGGGTTTTTCAGACATCAATATTTAAAGTTTCTAATTTGTTTCTGTCCCCTGTCTACTCAGCATCTGGTATGGGTATAAAAATTGAGACCGAAAGTGTGCATTATATCCAGATGTTCCAATATTTTATAGTAATGAGTGGGGTCATAACCCCCTACTGTGAAATTCTACACATCCTAATTATGTGTATAATTTTTTCCTTCAAAAAGTTAGTTGATTGAGAACTTCATATTCATCCCTTCCCCAAGTCTTCCCAGATCTACCTCCTACTTCCCTGTCCATACAGTTTTGTGCCTTTTCCCCCCCTCTTAAATCCTGTAAGATCAATTTATGCTGCCCAAGTATTCACAGATGTGTGATATTCCACTGAGTGTTGTTGACTTACTGCTAGAGGCTACCCTTTTGAGAAAACTGTCTTTCCTTCTCTCAAAAGCCAGCAGTTGCCAGTAGCTCCACACCCAGCAGTAGGATTGTATGCCCAGCTCCCCTGTCTGCTAGGATTTGGACTGGCTTGGGCTTGCACACGTTTTGTAATGCTGTCCCAGCCACTGTGAGTTCATATGTGCAGCTTCCCTGCTATATCCAGAAGACACTGTTTTTTCTTTGTTGTCATCCTTAGCTGTGAGTGCATGAATATGTATGTATATAGTCTATATGTTCCCCCTTAAAGGCTGAGCATTCTGTAGTCTATTATTCCTTGGCCAGTTTTGAGTCTTTATGTTAATCACTGTTGCAAATAGGAGCTTCACAGATGAAAGTTAAGAAATGTAATCCATCTATACTACAACAATAAATCATTAGGAGTTTGTTTAATACTGTGTCCATTTAGCAACATAAAGGCCTATGAACTATCTAGCAGTAGGTTCTTAGCTAGATGATGGTGCCAGGTTGAAGTTTCATCTTATGGAGTGGGCCTAAATCCAGTCAGAAATTGGTGGGTTACTCCCATGATGTTCATGCCACTGTTGCACCAGTAGGCCTGTCTTGCTACGTCAGTCATTATTGTAGCTTGCAGGGTTTGTAGCTGGGTATCATTGATGACTCTTCTTCCCCAATAGCTTGTGCAGCACTTTGCAGCACTGTGAAAGCTGGCTAATAGAGATGAAGCTTCCAGGTGCGTACCAGCTTGATTTGATCATGTTTTTGGCTTAAGTATGTGGTGTCTTCAGCAATAACGTCTTGCAATCAAGTTATAGAGGCCAAGAGCAATCAGTGGCAATAGTCTATAATGTTTGGAGGCTTATAGGACCTCACTGACCAACAACTCTAAAAGAAGTAACCCATTCCTGGCACTGGGCTTTTTTTTTTTGTTAGTCTCTAGTGTCTAGTAATAGAAATGTATTGGAATTTTGATGGGATTGTATTGAATCTTTAAAATACTGGTAGGATGGCCATTTTCATAATACTAATCCTACCAATCCATGAGCATAGGAGCTCTTTCCATCTTCAGTTTATTTTTTCAGTGTCTTAAAGTTTTCATGCCGGGTGGTGGTGGCGCATGCCTTTAATCCCAACACTCGGGAGGCAGAGCCAGGCGGATCTCTGTGAGTTCGAGGCCAGCCTGGGCTACAGAGTGAGTTCCAGGAAAGGCGCAAAGCTACACAGAGAAACCCTGTCTTGAAAAACCAAAAAAAAAAAAAAAAAAAAGAAGAAGTTTTCACTGTACAAGTCTTTCGTGTCTTTGGTTAGATATATTCCAATAAACACACACACACACACACACACAGGCAATTCTTTCTCATTGTGTTTGTCATTTGTGTATATAAAGGCTACTGAGTTTGTGTGTTAATTTTATATCTTGCTGCTTTGCTGAATGTAAATATTAGCTGTAGGAATTTTCTGGCATAGTCTTTATTTTAAGAATCATATTATCTGTAAGTAATAAGACTTTTGCTTCTTCTTTTCCTACTAGTATCCCTCTATCTCCACTTGTCTTACTGTTCTAACCCATTACTATGTTGAAAAGGAGTTGAGAGAGTGGACATCCTTGTCTTATTCCTGATTTATTGGAAATGCTTTGAGTTTTCTCCATTTGGGATGATGTTGACTGTGGGTTCCTTGTATATTGCCTTTATTATGTTTAGATATCCCCTGCATCCCTGTTCTCCCCAGTACTTTTATTATGGATGGATGTTGGATTTTGTCATAGGCCTTTTCTACAACTAATGAGATGATCCTGTGATTTTTCTTCCTTAATCTTATTTATGTGATTATTTTTGTCAATTTACATTCTTGAATTCTGCTTCCAAGTATTCTGAGAATTTTTGTGTCTATGTCCATTTTTTTTTGTTATTGTTCTTTGGTTATGGTTATCAGAATACTGGCTTTGTAAAAGGAATTTGGAAATGTTCCTTCCTTTTCTATTTTGTGGAATAGCTTCAGGAATATTGGTGTTCATTTTTCGTTGAAGATCTGGTAGAAATGTACACTGACTCCATATGGCCTCCGCCACTTGCCTAAGGAACATGTGTCTGGTCTGCCTTTCTGTGCCCCTTCCTGCACACCTCCTTCTGGTAGAGAGTGCCAACTAGAGCTGGAAACCCTTCCTCCCCTGCCACACATGCTTGTCCTCATCCCTAGCAGGAAAGCCGGACTCCCCCACTTCAGTTCCACCTGTGGTAGTTTGCATGAGAATGGCTTCCATGGTCTCATGTGTTTAAATACTTGGTCTCTAGTTAGTGGAACTGTTTGAGAAGGATAAGGAGATGTGGCCTGTTGGAAGAGGTATGTCACTAGGAACCCGCCTTTGAGATTTCAAAAGATCCAGGCCATTCCCAGTCTTTGTCTCTTTTTCCTATTTGTGGATCAACATGTAAGCTCTCATTCAACGCTCCCTGCTACCATATTTTTGACCATTACTTGAACTCTGGTCTTCTGAAACCCTGAGCTCCAGGTTAAATGCTTTCTTTCATAAGTTGCCTTGGTTATGGTGCTTTATCACGGAAGTGGCAGAGTAACTAAGATACCACCGATTCTCGATTTGTCTACCTGGTCCGTTTTCTGGGCAGATACCAGACTTTCTATGCCAACTATACTGATCCTCTTTGCAAGGATCCCCTTTCTCCAGGGAGGATCAGTAATCTACACCAGCACTCAACCCACTCCTGCAACCTGCCTAAGGAACTTCCTTCCATGTTCCCTTCTCAAAAAAACCCTTTAGGGATCCCAGACTCATAGCACCAATTTTACCAGAGTCCACTGCCCTTGGAAAAGTCATAAACACTTCCCCAAGACTCCTGAAGATTGAAAATGAGGATCCTCTTAGCTCTACAGGTCTCTTCCTGGGCTTAGAAACTTCATATAGCCAGACCTGAGCCTGAACTACTACTCCCGAAATCCTATTTGAATATTGAATATCAATTGAATTGCCCAGAGGTAGAACCCTAAACCCCATACAACTGACGAACCACTTGACAAATTGGAGTAACAGGAAAAAAGAGTTTCAGACACGCAGTCAACCAAAGAGAGACAGAACCAACAACCTCAACTTCAGTAGGTCCCACTGCAAATATACAAACAGGAGTAAGCAAAACAAGTGTTCACCAACAGTTAGTACTCCCACGGTAATGTTCCCTAAGAAAAGTGACTTAGATGAGATGATGTATAAGACTGTGACTTCAGAGTAGCAATAACAAATATTATCACGGAACTCTAAAGAGAATATAAAATTCCAGAATGCCAACCCCAGAACACAACTGAATGACATAATGGAAATAATTCAAGATATGAAAACAGAATTTAATGAAGAGATAGAATCTTGGAATGAAAGCCAAAATGAAATCTTAAAATGAAAAATTCAGGAATTTAAACAAAAAAAAAAATCAGAGGAAAGTCCACAATGTTAGCATTTTTTTCTACAAGTTTAAAATTTCTATTATAGCAAAACATAAGTTCTGGAAAAGTATACACCAGCTTCTTTAAGAGTACTCGTGTCTAGTGAGAGGAACTGGAAAGGAACTCAAATTTATGTTAAAATGGGTGAAGTGGAAGAAAAAATATCAGGTCTTGAGAACAATGTAGAGGAATTGGATCACTTGCTCAGAAAAAATGTCAAATTCAGGAAAACCCAAGAAGGGAACATACTGGAACTCTGGAACACCATATAAAAGACCAAACCTAGTAATAATAGTTACAGGAGAAGAGACCCAGGTCAAAGATATAGAAAATATTTTCAACAAAATCATAGAAGAAAACATCCCCAATCTAAAGCAAGAGCTGCCTATCAAGGTGCAAGAGGCTGTAGAACACCAAATAGGACCAGAAAAGAAAATGTGGAAAAAATACACATGGACATGGGCACACACAGGTAAAGTACCACTATATATCACATTTATTATACTTCTATAATATATTGTATATATAATAGTTTGCGTTTCCATAAACTCTTGGTCTGTAGTACCTTATCAAAACATGTCCTCCATACAGACTGACAACTTAGAGAATCTGTGGGCCTTTGAGAGATAAACATTCTGAAATATAAGGGCAGATTTTTCTTGAGATTTGCTTAAAATATTTTTTTAGTTTAGAAACGCTTGAATATTTTACACTTAACATGTGTAAGACAAGTAAGTCAGTTTAAGATTTATTTGAGCTAATAAGCATATTCAATATGAAAAGCTGAATTTATGAACTTAGTAACCATTTTCTCCTTTGCTAACTTCAGGCATTCTTAGAAGACCACTGAAATTAACTTCTTTGAGGGAGTCAACCATTTTG
Source organism: Peromyscus nudipes (assembly GCA_902168325.1). NCBI lineage: Eukaryota > Metazoa > Chordata > Mammalia > Rodentia > Cricetidae > Peromyscus > Peromyscus nudipes. The sequence goes on along the minus strand of CABHPH010161897.1, from coordinate 52,823 downwards.
GATGTTTCATTTAATAGTTTTTAACATGTGAAAACAATGTATGATCATTCTAACACAATTAAATTTGAGTCTTTTTTTCTAGTTCCTCTCACTAGATGTCTCAGGGTTACTATTGCTATGATGAAACACCGTGGACCAAAGCAGCTTGGGGACAAAAGGGTTTATGGGCTTATACTTCCATATCGCTGTTTGTCATGAAGGGAAGTCCAGACAGGAACTCAGAGTAGGAGCCTGGAGGCAGGAGCTAGTACAGAGTCCATGGAGAAGTACTTGCTCCACATAGCTTGCTTGCTCAGCCTGCTTTCCCAGGACCACCAGCCCAGGGGTGGCCCCACCTACAGTTGGCTGAGCCCTCCACCATCAATCACTAAGTAAGAAAATGCTGTATGGACTTGCCTACAGCCTGATCTTATGAAGTCATTTTCTCAACTGAGGCTCCCTCCTCTACAGTGACTCTAGCTTTTGTCAAGTTGACATAAAACAACCCAGTACACCAGATAGGAGTATTCATAAAAAGTTGATGTGTGTTTTTCCAGAGCTTATATTTTGCTACAATGGGAATTTTAATTTGGTGGAAAATGCTAGCACTGTGGACTTTGCCATAGTTTTCCCATAGCAGAACTGGCTTGAGTTGAGTCCATTGTGACTTGTGTATAGTATCTGAGGTCTTCTTCCTGTCTTCTTATCTGTTCTCTTTCCTCAGTAATTAGATTTCAGATTAGTGGTATTTTGCTATGTTTCAACTATGTAAAAACTTTGGAGGTTAACCTGTTAGATTCATTTCAAGTGTTAGAAGCTCAGCTTAGATTGGGTTAATCAAAGGAACGAACTGACTGGGTCATGTGACTGGATTATCGGTTGATCTAATTACACAGAGAAGTATTTAGTAGAATAGTAAGGTCTGTTGCAAGCTTCAGATATCTAGTGTCTACCTCCCTAGCAATGGGATTTCGGGTGTACCTTGGTGCACACAGCTGTTTCTACATGAGAGCTTGAGATAGAACTCTGGTCGCCATGCTTCACAGCAAGCACTTCAGGATCTAGCCATCTCCACAGCCCTATACTTTTAGAACATTGTTATCATCACACAAATAAATTTTGTACTCATCCCCAGTAATTTCCTCCTTTTCCTGGTTTGGGCAACTACTGATCTATTTTTGTCTCTCGATTTGCTTATTCTACTTAGCTCCTAGATCTGTCATTGCTTCCTCAGATCTTCCCTTTTTGGGTTCTCTTTCAGAATGACTGTAGGTTTTACATAATTGCTAGTTTGATAGTTATGACTCTTCTTTTTCTACCATTCTAATACCTGGAATAATAAGTAGTACTTAATAGTTTTGCTGGTATTTAGGTGAACAGTGAAATTAATCTAGGTCCTGCAATGAGTTTGGACTATGTTTCTAGTACTTAACCATTGGTTAAGAGTAGTTAGTGTTTATTAATATGACTTGGGGTTTTTTTCTATGTTCCTCATTTGTCCTTTCTACCCCAGTACTCATCATGCTCTGGTTCATTTTTATGTGCCAGCAAGATAGAGCCCTCTTTGAGTTCTTCATGAATTTCTTTTCTTGCTTCCTGCTCTTTGCTCATTATACTTTCTCTGTTAGAATTCCCCCCAAGGCTTTCCAGTTTCCTAATTCCTATTTACCTCTTTAGGCAAAGTCAGAGAATTGGAAATTTTAGCCTTTCCTCTTTTCAGAAAGCTCTTCCAAGAGCTAACTAGTTTCTTCATGTGCTTAGAAATATCTATATTTCATAGGTATAGATCAGTAATCTTACCTGTTAAAATGTTTGTGCATATACCTGTATAGTTACTTAGAAATTGTGTGTATGTGTTGTGTGTGTGTAAAATATGGTGATGGTTAGTTTCAGTTGTCAACTTGACACAATCTAGAATTACCTGGGAAGTGAGTCTCAATTAGAGGTTGTTTAGATCTGGTTGGCCTGTGGGCATGTCTGTGCGAGGTTGTCTTGGTTACATTAATTCAGGCAAGAAGGCCTGATCATGGTGGGTGGAAGCACTTCCTGAGTTTGGGTCCTAGACTGTATAATAGGGATGAGATGAGCACAGGCATGCACATATTTGCTCTCTTTGCTCTTGATTGTGACTGTCTAGCTGCTTCAAGTTCCTGACTTGATTTCCCCACAATGATAGACTGTAACTTGGAATTGTAAACTGAATAAACCCTTTCTCCTCTAATTTTTTTCAGAGTATTTTATCATAGCAACAGAAATGACACTAAAATGACTAGTGTGGCATGTAGTAATTTCTTAAATATTCATATGTTGATAAAAATCACAGGTAATACCTAGTACTTTGATCCTGTACATTCTAACAATGACTGTATTACTTGATGACAGGCACTGAACTTTTACCTGGTTTTTACTTCATTGGTAGTGGCTTTTCTTTTCTTGTCATAGCACCCTCCCTATGACTTTATCATAGCACTTACCATGCTGCACTTGGTAAGTGCTGGTATACACCTGTTTTCTTTCCAGAGAATATCTCTTGAGCTTGGGTACACTTCATTTTCGATTCTAGTACATAGCACTCAACTGTTGATGGAATCAATAAGTTTAACTGGGAAAGTGGGAATAATTTATCCGCCGGGCGTTGGTGGCGCACGCCTTTAATCCCAGCACTCGGGAGGCAGAGCCAGGCGGATCTCTCTGTGAGTTCAAGGCCAGCCTGGGCTACCAAGTGAGCTCTAGGAAAGGCGCAAAGCTACACAGAGAAAACCTGTCTAGAAAAAAAAAAAAAAAAAAAAAAAAAAAAAAATTATCCTATTCTGAAAATAATTAAATGCTTACGTTTAAATCATGATGATAGACTAGTTTTTTTAGTTTCCAATCCATTGTGTACTTAACTTTTAGAAAATACAGTATAAATTAAATACCAGGAAATATCTTATAAAAGGAGGTTTTTTTTTTTTTTTTTTTTTTTTTTTGTTTTTTTTTTTAAATGCAGGCCTTGGTTTTTTTAAAACTTTTGATTCAACAGACACGGAATTACTTTCAAAGAGTCTGTGGGGGATGGAGAGATGGTTCAGTGCTTGTTCAATTCAAGCATGAGAATCTGAGTTTGAGTTCCCAGAACTCATATAACTCTGGACATGGCATCTCATGTCTGTAATTAAGCACTCTGGGGACAAGATATGAGCTGGAAACTGAAGACCCTCCAAAAGTTAACTGGCCAGCCAGCCTGGTACATGCAGTGCTGAGCAAGAGCCCCTCTCTCAAGAGGTGGAAGGAGAGGAGAAACAGCTGATTGTTCTCTGACCTCTACAGGTGTGCTGTAGCACACGTGCACCTGTACACACACACACACACACACAAATGTTAAAAAATCTGGACCTTCAGTGGTCTGTGTGTTGTAAAGCAGACCTATTATATTTATTATAAACACTACAGCCAATGTCTTATCTCAGTTACTTCTCAGAAATCTGCGTGATAGGTACTGGTGACACCATATAGGAATCTGAGGAATAGATAAATTGATGTAAATTTCTCCAGGTCATATAAACACCATGCAAAACAGCCAAGATTCAAGTCCACATGACTCCATCTAGCTCCAAAATCTCTGTGCTAGCGTCTCTTATTTCATAAGTGTGAAATAAGACAGCATTCTAAAATAAGAATGTTATGGATAGACATGGATGTAGGCACATAGAGCCACAAGTCAGAATGTAATTATTTTCCTAAAGAAAGGGATAGGGGTATGGTTATTGGTCAACCACTTCTTTAGCATGAAGGCTGCCCAGCACCTTGAAGGGGCATGGGGTGGAGAGTAGGGGTTGGATGTTGAGTCACAGGATGGTTTCCATAGGAGGATAGTGGCCAGCTGTTCCTTCATCCCCTTAGTCAGCATCTGTTTATATTTTGCCTCAGTTAATATTAAAAATATAAGATTTGTTAAACAAAAGAGTGACAGAATTTCCCTCGAATGTCTTTGTTCCATCACTCAGTTTCATATACTGAATATTGTTTTTGTATTGTTCCTCTTAGTTAATAACATAATCTAATTGTAATTACAATACTGTAAACAGAAAGTGTTATTATTCTAATAACAAAATGTAAATGATGATCATATATATTATATTTGCTGATGATCATGTTGCTGTTCTCAGTGTTTTACATCCAATAGTGTTTATGAAATTAGAAACTTCTAGAATATTTTTATTTCAAAAGTATTGTTTATAAAATTACAACTTTTCTTCCTATAGAAATCTGGTTAAGAAGTACTGTCCCAAACGCTCATCCAAAGATGAAGAGCCAAGGTAAATCTAACCTGTTAGTTACTGCATGTTAAAAATATTCAGAACATCTATACACTTCATTACTTGGTAACATATACTGTAATCGTACATGTTTTTCTTTAAAGTTTATTTTAATAAAAACATCACAATGGACTACTACTTATCTTCTGAGGATAGATACTGTAATGAACTTAATAGTGTTTTATTTTTGTTTTGATGTGGGGTTTTTTGGTTTAGGGTTGTTTTTTGTTTTTTAGAATAATCGAAAGAGGAATTTCTAAGTGAGATTTAGACCAGGATTTCCCTTGAGTCGTTTAGTCTCCAGAAGAAAGGCATGTTTCCCACACTGTATTGTGTACTTGTCCTTAGCTTTCTAAGAGTTTTGCCTTGCAGGTAGTAAAAACTGCTTGGCTTATTGATTTAAAAGGATAATGAAAAGTGATGAAATTTGGGGGATAATTTTTGAGTCCTGAATAAAAGGCTTTTTGGAAGTCCTAAACACGAATATGCAGGTGGTTATGAACCACAGAAGCTAAATGAAATTAGACTCAAGCTTTTGTATATGTGTTGGTTCTTAGCATTCTTAAGGGATCCCTGTCTGAGCTGTCAGATTAAGATAGTGTTCCTTGGTGTGTTCCAAGTAGATATGTACATTTTAACACAGTAATTTTCTTTGTTTCTCTCCTTCCCTTCACACACATTTTTACCCTTATTTTTGCCCCCTTTATCCCGCTTTGGTGCCAGTCATAATGGTACACCTCCATTCAGGATGTGGGCAGGCATACAGGCAGCTGTATCCAGAGCTGATAGCAAAGTTGTTCTGTAGATCAGCTATCAAGATGCATTTGAGTGGTATGATTGGCAGGTTCTGTCCTCGAGAACAAGCACATCATCTCTGCAACAGGTTCAGCTGCCAAGCCTAGGAATCCACCCAAGTGATTCCCAAGCTCAGGCCAGTCAGTTGGCAACCTAAGAGATTCCACTATGTCAAAAGAGCCTGCAGGTAGTATTCTTATTATATTTTGACCCCCAAATATCCCTTTATTTATAAACTAAAGGCTACTTAAAGATACTTAAACATGTACAACTTAAGCTTAATGCAGGATTCTTTCCATATATAGTTAAATTTAGAACAAGTAGCTAACATTTAGGTTGAGTGTATTAAAACTTGCTTTAGACACCAAAAATAACTCACCAAAAAAATTGTAATGGAAACAAAAATAAATCTTATCATTTTAAATGTGTTTTGCCAGGTTTACTTCATGTATCGCCTTTTTTAACATCCTTAATGAGTTAAACGACTACGCAGGACAGCGAGAGGTAGTTGCGGAAGAAATGGCACACAGAGTATATGGTGAATTAATGAGATATGCCCATGATCTGAAAACCGAAAGAAAAATGGTAATTTTTATAATTCTTATAGAATTACAACAGCTTATAAAATAGTTTCAAACAAATAATTATTTTTCTCTTTAGAAATATATGTTCAATAAAAACTGGTTTCCTATATTACTAGATTTTTTTTATTTAAAAATAGTGAGATCAGCCGGGTGGGTGGCGCACGCCTTTAATCCCAGCACTCAGAGGCAGAGGTGGGCGGATCTCTGTGAGTTTGAAGCCAGCCTGGGATACAGGAAAGGCGCAAAGCTACACAGAGAAACCCTGTCTCGAAAAACAACAACAACAAAAAATAGTGAGATCAGAATATACTGTGAAAAAAATTTCAGTAAAAAAGAAAAACTGTGAGATATGCTTACCAGTTTATGATCTGTTTGAATTTAAAAGCAGGGTTTGGCAGCATACAGCCCACAGACCAAATATAGCATGTCACTTATATTTGTTTCCTAGATCCCATAAGCTAAGAATACTTCACATATTTAAGTGATTGAAAAAAGAATTAGAAACTACTCTTTGACATGTAATATATAAAATTTGAATATTACTGTCCATAAAGTTTAATTTGCATTCATTGAGTTTGATAATTTCTGTGGCTACTTTTGTATTGACAGAATATCATTTGACTAGTAAACCTAAAAGATGTATTACTTGTTATCTGACTTTTTATAGAAAACTTCTATTGAAGATGATCATTATTTTCTTTAATATTATGCCTGTTTTAAAGGTTATTTTAAAAGTATTAATCTATAAGATGTATTTTAAAGAAATTTAATTTATTCTCTTCCTAATCTCTAAAGATGCATTATCTCTATATACATGTATTATTTATCACCTTGATAAAAATAAAGTGAAGAGCCTTTTAGTTAATAGTAAGTGTAACTATTTTTGTTTGTTGTTGATGGTTTGAATCCTTAGCATCTCCAGGAAGGACGGAAAGCTCAACAGTACCTTGACATGTGTTGGAAGCAGATGGACAATGTGAGTTACAGTGTTTCCATGGCTAATCAGAGAATGTGCAGGCTGACTTACGCCAAACCCGGCTACCCTTTACGTCTGAGTCTAGTGTTTCTAGTGTTGTTCGTAACTAGTATTGTTCATTTCTAGTATTGTTCAGAACTAGTATTGTTCATTTCTAGTGTTGTTCAGAACTAGTATTGTTCTAGTATTGTTCATAACTAGTATTGTTCATTTCTAGTATTGTTCAGAACTATTTGTTTTGTTGTGTAGTAAACAAGAATATAAATGGAGGATGTGAGCTCATTTCCTTTCCATTTTTCCCTGTGTAAATACTTAGACAAATTCTCTAGTCTTCATATCATGGTGTATGTTAGGGAAATTTATCCAGTCTCAAGAGGGCCTTGGATTAGTAGAAACAGATTTCTTGGGAGACTGTTTGCCTCAGAGGAGAGAACCAAGATTGTGGTTCTTGAACCTTTTTAACACTGTATTTCTCTTGGCCTCCTTTTTAGCATATGAATACTGAGGAGCAAGGGCTACCTTATAGGAAGTGTTCTTGTAGCTCTGTAGTCCTACAATTCTCTAAGCTCCTAACTGTAGAAAAAGAGCTGAATAGGACAGAGATAGAAAACATACTGTCGACTTAAAATTTCCCTAGAGGTCCTTGATAATGTGAATTTTCTTAAAAGTTTTGATAAATATAAACAAGGTGTCCATATAGACACTATAGTCTTCTTTATTGGAAATGCTGGATTGAAAGACTGTTGTACAAAATAGTCTTTCTAAATGTTCATGTTGCCAAGTGATTGACTCTTTGCTAGCATTTTTATGATAGATACTATATTCCTTAAGAGTTGTGCTGAAAAGTTTGTGTGTGTGTGTGTGTGTGTGTGTGTGTGTGTGTGTGTGTGTATTTACTGTTTAGATGTGATTGTCAGAAGGACTTTGAGACTGAAATTTTGTAAGTGCGTGCAGAATACTCTGGTTTCTCTTCATACTGTGCAAATCTTTGGTATTTTGAAGCTCATGCATATATTTGCCATGTTTTTTTTATATTTTCTTGTTAAAATGCATATTCAAAACTTAGATTCTATTTTAATCACCAACACTGATTTAGAGTTCATAGGTACATTAATAGTCTGTTTTCTTTTCTTTTCTTTTTTTTGGTTTTTCGAGGCAAGGTTTCTCAGTGTAGTTTTGGTGTCTGCCCTGGGTCTTGCTCTGTAGACCAGGCTGGCCTTGAACTCACAGAGATCCGCCTGCTTCTGCCTCTCGAGTGCTGGGATTAAAGGTGTGCGCCACCACCGCCCAGCTTCATTTTCTTTATAATTGGTTTCACCAAGACTTTAAGGGAGGACTTTTATTTATTAAATTTTAAATTACTATCGGTGGCATCCTTAGTTTCTGCCATCTAATAAGTGAGAGACAGTGTGTGTATTTTCATTTGCACAGAATAACAGACTCCTGTACAAAGGAGATCCTGGGTCCTCTAGAAATGGCTGTTGACACAAATCTGTTGACAGTATGTGCTGACTTGCCTTTAGAACAATTGGCAGTTATTAAGAAAAAGTTCCAAAGGTCATAAGAAAGAAAGAACCATTACAAGAATAAGGTATTTCAAATGTATGTATTTTTGTAAGTGATTGACAGTATTACGAAAAGTAAATTCAACCCTGTGCTTGTACTTTTCCCTATATGTTCAAAACTAAATATGACATGGCTTTTTATTTTTTGTGGATCCTGCAGTTAGTGAAAGAGACTGACTGGTATAATTTCTGTGTAGAAACAAGTAGAGGATCCTATTTCCTAATTCTTTGTCTTTCCTTTGAGTCAAAACAAAATTATGGAATTCCTAATGTGTTTGGCATAATTGAAAGGAGCTATAAGAGACTGAGGAAAATAAGGAACTGGAAACAATTGAAGAAAATGTTGGAAGACAGTTATTGCTCCCAGGGTGAACAACAGCATTTAAAGTGAGGACAGAAGAAAATAGGCTGTGAAAGAGTTCTTGAAGGGATGGTCAGAACTGAGGAAGATAAGGTCAGATGCTAGGCCTGCCGGTCAGGAGGCTCCAGACGACAGCATGCACGTTTCTAAGAACAGCTGAGAAACTGCGGCTCCAGTGGTCAGTTGTGGGTGATGTCACACGCTGCGTGTAGGTGTGCTTACTTTGCCACATGACTGTGTTGGGTCTTACTCAGTGGCTTTGTGGCTTATGGCCAGGCCTTGAGCCAGGCAGTATGTCCTCCTTTAAGCGGCTCCCAGAGGCAGGAGAAAAGGAACATTTCTTTTCTCACTGTCATTTTTTATCAAGGACATAAACTGCCAGAAAACCCCAGCAGACTTCCTCCTAGGTGCCTTTGATGAGCCTGTGGGGAGAGTGGGACCGCAAGCCGCAGCTATTTACAGCCTTTGTGTATTGAGAGGCAGGGTCTGCTGAGCAGGAGTAGGGAGTAGACGGGGTTTTCTATGGAGACTTGTTATTCACTTGTACTCACTTTTTTGTACTTGGCTGTTTCAAGAAAAGTATTTTTTAACAAATAAGATACCTAATATAAAACACTTATTTGTAAGTAGCCTCAATTTGTATTAAAATTATTAACCCATAGCTACTGGCTCTACAGTGGGATTGGGTAAATACAAAATACTCAAGTCTTCTGCTTTCTTTTTCTGGGTAATTCTCAGAGCACAGATAGCAAGGCTTTTTCCAGGCAAGGACTTAGAAGAGGCTTTCTCTGGGAATTCTGACAAGGAGAAGTGGGGTTGGGGTGAGGGGGAATTACACAGGGAATTTCCAAGGAAACTACCTGGCTGTTTCATTCTAGAGGGAAAGACCAGGCTCAGCCAGCCCCACCTTCAGAGTTTTTAATGGGCGTTTAAAATAAGAGCACATATGGGGCTGGAGAGATGGCTCAGAGGTTAAGAGCACTAAAGCCCTTCCCAGAGGTCCTGAGTTTAATTCCTGGCAACCACATGATGGTTCACAACCATCCATAATGAGATCTCATGTCCTCTTCTGGCATGCAGGAGATACATGTATACATAATAAACAAACAAACAAACAAACAAAGCACATAGCCAAAGATCTCCAGACGGAGACCACACTAATATATAGCAAAAAAAGCAACTTAGAAGAAACAGCATTGTGGGGCAGTGGTACACGCCTTTAATCCTAGCACTGGGAGGCAGAGATAAGTGGATCTCTGTGAGTTCGAGGCCAGCCTGGTCTACAGAGTGAGTTCCAGGACAGCCAGGGCTACAAAGAGAAACCCTGCTCGAAAAACAAACATACAAACAAACAAAAAAACAATAATGTTAATTATAAGGAGAAACAGCAACTATGAAAGGTAAAAAGCTTAAAAACTCAAAACTGGTATTAATTTTTCTCTGTGAAATAGAGGAAATACTATATCCATGGAAATAAGGACAGGTACTATTAAAACAGTGGATGTAAAGAACAAAAAGAAGTTCATGGAAGGAGAAATGAAAAATCCATTAGATAGAAAGATAAAATTGAAGTTGTCTTTCAGAAAGTAAAGCAAAAGAACAGAGGTTTGAAACTGAAAACATAATAAAGTTAGAAGATTTCATTTAGCAGTTTCCTTTTCAAAATAAAAAGCATTCTAGATATAAAAAAAAGGCATAAGTAAGTCCAGAAAAAAATGTCTCCAAATGTAAAGACATGAATTTCCTGAAAAAGAAACACGTTTAGTCACAGCAACAAAATGATGCAACAAATAAAATAAGCATGCCTTTTAAAATGAGTCAGGAATTAGAATGGGATTGAGCAGATCCCAGTCTGCTTATATAGAGACCAGAAAATAATGAGCTGGCAATGGTGGCGAACACCTTTAATCCCAGCAGTTGGGAGGCAGAGGCAAGAGGATCTCTCTGAGTTTGAGGCAAGCCTGGTCTACAAGTGAGTTCCAGGACAGCTAAAGCTCTTAACATGGAGAAACTCTGCCTTGAAAAACCAAACCAAAACCCCAGGGAAAATAGTAGAATAGTGTGGTTAAATTTCTGAAAGAAATTGTTTCCAACTCTCTTCAGCCAAAGCCTGTTAGTTAAAAGTGGTGGTAAAGGCCATGGGCTGTCACAGTAGCATGAGTTCAGAAAGCTTCAGTGTGGTAGCAGGGCAGGAGGTGGGGTGAGTGCTAACAATAAAAATGGTATTTTACCAACTTTCTAGGAAGCTATTGCTAAATGTGATCCGGCAGAATGATAGTGAACCTGACGGATCCAAATAACAGAGGTGCAAGACATCCTGGGGAATATAGGAAAAGGAAACCCCAAGAAAACAGTTATGCACTGGGATAGCTGGGTATGAGTTCAGACTTAAGCAGATAGAAACCCAAAGGAGAAACTGAACACAGAAAACAAAATTGATAGAATTCCTAATGTTAGGATTTACTGTGGAGAGATTTAAACAACGTGGGGAGACTTGGGTTGAATTAACAAGTATATGTTGAAAATCAAACTTGTGTGCACATTTATATATTCATGCTTCTGTCATAAATAGCTTTTTAATTTTTCATTTTTTATGTGTATGAGTGTTTGCCTGCATGTATTTATGTACACTATGTGTGTGCCTAGTGCCATCAGAGACCAAAAAGGGGTGTCAGTTCCCTAGAATTGGAGTTACTGATGGTTGTAAGTCAACCTCGACTACAAGAGCTGCAGGTATTAAACTGCTGAGCAGTCATAAACAGCATTTTAAAAGTCATAGTAGTTTGATTAAAGTTGGGTGCACATGCCTATAATCCTAGCACCCTGAAGGCTGAGGCAGGAGGATTAAATGTTCAAGGGCAAGTTGGACTACACAAGTGAATTCCAGGCCACCTTGGGCTACATAGTAAAACCCTGTTTTTGTTTATCGAAGGAAAAACCCAACACAAAAACAGATAAGTTTGTGTCTGTGCTGATAGTATTTCTGACACATCTGACAGAAACAACATAAAACTATTCTGAAGGAACATTTCCACATCTGAACTGTGTTGTTGGGGTCCCACTGAAAGAAAATGGAAGCAGACAGCAAAACCAACCAATGAAGATTGGTTTATAGTAAAAATTTCCCCCTTTTTTGGACAGAGAATTAGGTATATATTGAGTATTAATCATGTCTGTTTTTTCTTCAATGTCAAAAACTAATACCTGATAATTAAGACACATAAATACCATAACCAATGTAAATTAGTCATAACAATACATTTAATTTTCCAACTTAGAAAGGACAAATTTTAGTTACAGTGTTCAGATCATTTTTATATCACACACACTGGTAGCATTTAAGTTACTACTCAAATGAGATAAGTTATTTTCATTTTCTTTACAGAGTAAGAAGAAATTTGAAAGAGAATGTAAAGAAGCAGAGAAAGCACAGCAGAGTTATGAGAGACTGGACAATGACACCAATGCAACCAAGGCAGATGTTGAGAAGGTGAGAGACGCAGACCTGCTTCTAAATAGATTATTGCTGATGTGTGTTACTGCGTGCAGTCAACAATGCTGCATTGAGATGCAGATATTACACGCATAGAAAGAAGGCCTGCCTTTCCTATTATATCTATCGAAAACATGCAGCTGTTGCTTACTTGAAATGGTGTGTATTGTCTGAGAAAGAAAGATAGTAATATAATATCTTAGCTGCATTCAGAATGCTCAGAAGAAACAGTGACTACTAGGATTGTTTCTTCCCTACTCCAGAACTGGATCGAAAGACTAAGACACGTTCATCAAGTATACAGACTGGGTGTGACTGAGTAGGCCTCTTCAGCAGCTTTGCAGGAGACAGGCATTGAGTTGGCACATACTCACTTCTTGAATGTCTTGTCTCTGATTCTGAGCTGGCTCTTCTGTAGTGTAATTTGTTGGTAGGATTTTCCTTGTAACGGCTATTAACTTCTTTGACATTTGATAGAGCGCAGTTGGTCGCGTGCCCCCATCCCAGCTTTAATATTTCCTTATATAGGCTTTATGCATCTATGTTTCATATTTTTGAGCTACATAGGAAAAGTCAAATGCATTTTTCTTAATAATTTTGTAGGTATTTTAGCTTGTTAGATATTCTCTACTTCTAGAGAAACAGATTTCTCCAACTGATCCACATGGGAAATAGCTTGAATTGCTTTTATCATGTTACTTTCCTTGACTTCCCTTTAAGTTTTCAATATCCCACTTAGGTCCTTTTCTGTAACATAATCCTAGTTTGGTCAGATCATTTCTCATTTTGATTACCTCCCTTGTCTGAGCACTAAGTTCTTGTTCACATGACCTGACCTGAGTCTACGTGAATCCAGGCAACCATGTTGTTTGAACTGACTCCCGTAGAGTTCATGATTATTTGGAATCCTTGTCTTCTCACATGTGTGTTAATATGAGGATGTGTCCCTCATAACTTACACTGAATTTTAGATTTGTATGGACATCTTTATCCATTATAGCTTTGATCCTATTAAAATTTTTATATCCTAATTTTGATCATCTAGTATGATTTCCTTCACAACATTATGCCATTTCTATAATTGATCAGTGTGTTACTTGATAGTATTGTGAATAACGGCAACTACAAAAGGTACTATTTTGTGCATGGGAGACTTCTTGAAGGTTAACATCCATTCTAAACACTCCTTTGATTCATCATCAAATAATGGTTATTCATATTTGTGTCCCAGGAATTTAAAGCTGCTTGTTTGGTGGACTCTTCACTTAACATCTTCCTTTTGTCTACAGAGATTAGCTTAGCATCTGCTAGTTAGCTTGGTCTAACTTTTTCCGAATTTTGGTGTTCCTGCTTTAATGTTCAATTATTTGAAGTCTCTTTAATTATTAGAAAACTGTTTTAGCTTGTACCCATATTCCTTTGTACACCTGCTGAAACTTCCACCATAGCTCATGGGACTCACAGCTGGTGGGGGAGTTTCCCAATAGGTCATGAGGACTTAAGGCTAGGATATTTGGAATCTTTGTCCCACTGTGGTTTGTGATAGATAGAGAAAAGGGGATGTGTAAATAAGTGTGTACTTAGGCTTCCAGGTTGGAGCTTCAGGTTTAGTTTTGTTTCATTTTTTTCCCTGTAGAAATACTTTGGTTTGTAGTATTTAGTCTACATAGTACTTACTTGCAGTAATCTTCGAATAAGCCATAGATTAAGTAGGGTTTGGTGGGCTTATCTGAGATCTTGGCTACTTTGCTTCCCTGGTCAGTTTGTTTGAGTTACAAATATATAGGTACAGACTAGTGTTAGGTAAATAACTGCATCTGTAGAAACTAGAATCAGAAGAGTGAGGGATAAGGTTGGGATTGGAAATCAATTCTAGAGGACTCGTCTAGCAAGGGTAAGGCCCTTAATTTCAATCCTTAGCAAAAGAAAAGAAAAAAAATAGCACGCGCGCGCACACACACACACACACACACACACACCAACTACCCTCCTCCTGTTTCCTCTTCCTCTTATTGCTGTGTTGTGTCCAGGTTGCTATGGAACCCTGGTGATCCCCTCTCCTCAGCCTTGTGTGTACAGGAGACTACTGGTGTGCAGTGTTGCATTTGGGAGCCAGTTCTGACTTTGTTTCTTATTGTTCTAGACCAGCTAGGGAAATGTTTTTAGCTCATACGCAGTGTGTTAGAACTAACAGTTTTATGTATATTCTCATTAGCGTTGATAATATTCCTTTGATTTTCTGCAAGAAATTGAATGCAGAACTATTTTAAATAATTACCTATGGTGTTTTATAGAGATGGAAACATGTTGAATATTATATTATTGAAAACACATTTTAATCATTATTTATATTTACTATTTAGTTTCATATTCTAATAGGGTAAAGAAATATTTCACTATTTTTAATAGTTGAAAATATTCCTGGAGGTATTTGTTTTTCTTCTCTTCTGTTTATAAATGTACTGTTTCAAGACATAATGTCATTATTTTCTGTGTGAATTTTGTAAGTAGACAAAATTTTGCTTATTAAAAAGAGGAGGACTACTATAATAGGGACATCAGGATTCTTGTTATAAGAAAACCATGTACGATCTGGAAGCATTTTCTTTAGCTGTTGGACAAAATCTAACTTTGGTATAATTTTCAGGAAAATTAATTAACTTGTTCTTAGTAATCATTTGGACCAATTCTGTCTGTAGGCCAAACAGCAGTTGAACCTTCGTACACATATGGCTGATGAGAATAAAAATGAATATGCTGCACAGCTGCAGAATTTTAATGGCGAACAGCACAAACATTTTTATGTGGTAATCCCTCAGATTTACAAGGTAAGTTCAGTCTAGTTGAATTCAAATGGATTTTTTTTGAGACAAGGTTTCACTGTGCGTCCTCCCTGGCTGGCCTGTCCCTTCCTGTCCAGGACTGGGATTAAAGGCGTGCACCACTGCTTTTCTTTTCTTTTCCCATTTAGAAATAAAACCTAGGATGTTACATGATCTAAGAAAGCATTTTACCACTATGATACAGCTCCAGTCCAAAAACTCAAGTAGTAAGTCTTAGAAATAAAAATATTTCTAAATTCACTAGTTGCTAAGATTGGTAATAAAGTAGATGTCCTTATTTTTTTTTTTTGAAGATTTATTTATGATGTACACAGAAGAGGGCGCCAGATCTTGTTACAGATGGTTGTGAGCCACCATGTGGGTGCTGGGAATTGAACTCAGGACCTCTGGAAGAGCAGCCAGTGTGCTCTTAACCTCTGAGCCATCTCTCCAGCCCCAGATGTCCTTATTTTTAAGCCACAGACTTTTCTGTATATTATTAATGTTATATATAAACTCACTAAGCCAATGACACTTTTTGAAATAAATTATACAGTAGGAATAAGACTGTGTAAAGGCAGGTAACTGAGGCTGGATATTGTAATCTGTTCACCTAGAATTGGGATTTAATGGTTTTTTTTTTGACACCACCCTAGAATCGGTGACATTAATATACATGGCAGCAGTAAGTCTTCTAACATGTTTTTATTGGCCTGCCTTTTCTATCTGTCTGCCTTGCTGGTCTGCTGGGATCTAGTTGTATTGTAAGACCTTGGGCTTGCATATTAGCTCCATGCGCCATCACTTAATGATAACTGTAGCAAATAATGCATCTAGACGTTTTCATGAGGGCTGAGGTGCTGCTTTCTCCAGAAAGAAGCTAAGTTAGAAGGAAGGGAGTTAGGGAAACAGTGCTGAGTGAGGAGGGCAGATTCTGGAGAAAGTGACACCCAGTGAGACTGTCTTTCATTGTAAGGCAAGCATACAGAGTGAGAGTTGGATAGCAGTTGATCATGGAATCCAGAGCAGCACACCTGGGAATCCTCTCTGTGATTGTATTAACGAACCAAATCGTCATATTCTGCAGCAACTTCAACTTAGAAGTAAAGTACCCTTTGTTTTTGGAGGCCTCTTTAGAGCTTACTTAGTGCAGTCTTGCCATCTTGTAATCTTTTTTTATAAAAACAAAACATAGGTTTCAGAATAAACTCCAGACCTTAGGAAGAAACAACAAAAACCAATGTGAAGTAGAATTTGAGAAGGCGAGGAGAAAAACCAGTGCTGGCTGAGGGCAAATGTGTCAAGATGATTAACTTTATGAATTTGCTTGCCTGCCTTGGCCTATTTCCCATAGTGAGTTTGTGCTACCTTGGTGATATGACTTACTGCTTTCCTCTCGTGTCCCCAACTCTGAGTTGTCGACTGTAGTAAGGTCTGGGTACCTGTTTGTGTGCCATCAATTATGAATACTTCATCCAGCTAGTACTGTGAACCAGCTAATGAGTACTTCTCAGACTTGGGTCTTATGGCTAATTGTGGTAAAAAAATAATTAGTGCTAGAATTTGGTTTTCAAGTGGAACATTTCCTGAAAGCATAAAAGTACCCCAACTGAAGAGAAAAAGGTGGGAGAGCTACAGCGCAGAGATCTGGTTGCCGGCTGAGGAATGTGCTCTTGACTGTCAGTATTAAAAGCTTTGTTTTAGTCTCCTTTTATTATTTAACAGGCCTCAGATTGCAAGAATTATTACGTTTATATAAAAGTAATAGGGAAGAAATCTATCTGGGGAGGTCATTAATTGTTCTCCTTCAGACTAGAAAATTCAGTTTCCCTTCCTTGTTTGAATTCTGGATTATTAGCAACTACAAGAAATGGATGAACGAAGGACAATTAAACTCAGTGAATGTTACAGAGGATTTGCAGACTCAGAACGCAAAGTTATTCCTATCATCTCAAAGTGTTTGGAAGGGATGATTCTTGCAGCAAAATCAGTTGATGAAAGAAGAGTAAGTACTATATAATTTTCTCTGAATTAATAAATGTGGTGTAGTTCTGCAGTTAAAGTTAATGAAATGCTTTCCCAGTCTTTACTTAGGAATGAAGTAACCTAAGGAATACTTAGTTATTAATTATATTCTGTATGAGAAAGCCTTATGTAAGTTAGATTGCTACAATGAGTGAACTCTAAAATTCTGATTCTTTAAAAGAAACTTTGCAACCCTCTTCTTTACAGTTAATTTTTTTAGTCTAATCCAAGAGTATAACCTTTGAACTGTGTTTAACTTATAGTGTTATTCTAATGAAAGTTTAGAGAAGGATGTGGTTAGATCAATCCAGAACTGTCAGAGTTGCCTTCAATGCAAGTGTTATTGCTTGTGCTGAGCAAGAAACAAAGGTGTGTGGAATAGTGACCATGAGGAGGAGGAAGAGGGCATCAGGAGTCAAGGATACAACACAGTCCTGTTCTTGAGGACCTAGATCTAGAAGTATCACAGCTTAGCCAAACTGTAGCATAGTGTAGATCTGGTTATTTCTGAGTAAATGCTGAGTGAGTCACTAAGAAGCATGGGCAAGCAGACACTGACGTTCCAAGGGGATAGTGAGAAAAAAGAACTAGTCTCGGAGGAGTGTCAGGTGTGTGCCCTGTACTCTAGTCTTCACAGAAAATCCTTCAGTCAGTATTAGCGAAGAGCCTGCCTGTAACTAATTGAATCCCTAAACTTAAAAAGGGAAAAGCTGTTTAGTGTCTTTCATCAGTAGTTTCAAAGTGTGTGTGTTATTTTTTTTTCAATTGGGATCAACATATTGAATGCTTATTGCAGTAGGGAGAAGTTATATTCTCCAAGCCTTTGGTGATTACTGTAGATCTATTACTTTAAGCCGTCATTCGAAAAAAAAGGTTTGAAAGCTAATGTACTGTGATCAAATAAAATGGTTTAAGAATGTGTTTCTTATTTATAGGATTCTCAAATGGTAGTAGACTCCTTCAAATCTGGCTTTGAACCTCCAGGAGACTTTCCATTTGAAGATTACAGTCAGCATATTTACAGAACCATTTCTGATGGGACCATCAGTGCATCCAAACAGGAGGGTGGCAAGATGGATGCCAAGTCTACAGTAGGGAAGGCCAAGGGCAAACTGTGGCTCTTTGGGAAGAAGCCAAAGGTAAAAACCCAGAGTCCGCATGTGCTGATCAGACTCTTGCTTAGTCTGTAGTTAAGTTGAAGATGTTGGGTAGATAATAATTACCACTAATAGAAGAATAATTTCATTCAGCTTGAATGATTCAATTAATCTTTCACTATTTAGAAAACAGTACCTTAATGTTGAGCAATTAATAATGTGGAAGTATTAACTAAGTTTAATATCTAGTTAAATTACATGTTTTTGAAATTCCTTTGCATATAGTTTCTGTCAGAATTCTAAGGCAATGTTTTACTATTACTACTTACTATTACAATGGAAATTCTTAGTTGAAATGAATGATTAAACTCACCAATAATAAATGTCAAGTTAGATGTTATAGTTCACACTACTATAACTTTTTATTATCCATGTGCAGTTTTAATGAGAAGGGCTCAATGATCTTGATTAACTTCAGCTTTAAGAACCTCTAGTTACTAAGAGAATCTTAGTCTCGACTTCTTGTCAAACCCCAGATTTTGATGTGCTGTTAATTTTAGGAAGCTAAACATAGCTTATCACATGAGCAAATGGAGTAGATGAGTATTTCACCTTTGTGTCAACTAGTGATTGTGCCATCCCAGTAAGGGAGATGCAGTCCTTCAGTCGGATGTGCTGTACTCTTAAGTACTCTTAATTCATTGTGTTGACCTTGGCATATGAAGGTGTAGAAACTCAGATTGCCTATCTGTAAGTATCTTTACCACATTTGTAGATAACTTGGGCTTTCCCTGTGCTTTTAATAATGCTGTCCAGTCATGAAGGTGAGCAATGAGACCTGCTTTGGTCACAGCAGAGTAGCTAGAGCAGCTTAGAGAGGTATGAATGCCAACAGACACAGCCCGAGAGGAGAGCTAGGGACATGACAGGGAGTTGCTTGCCTATTTATGGTAATTAGATACAGTTTTGGAAGAATTTTGTGTGATAACTTTAACTATAGCATCTGCCTTTATCTCTTGACAACTACAAGTTAAATATAACCCTTATAGGAATCCATTATGATACTAATATGCTAGAATCCAGAAATTTTTTAAATCTAGGTTATATTGTTCTCTCTAACATAATTTGTATACTCTATATTTTTAATCCAGCTTGTTAAAAAAAATGAAATCATATTGTTTAAAAGTAACTGACTTTTAAAAGATAGTTTTGGCAAAACTATGTTTACTCTATTTTCATAGAAAACTTTATTTGAAGTGTATTTTGTGAAAAATATGTTGCCAGAAATAGAATTTTCATTTAGGAAAAAAACTATTCACGTTTGGCTTATTGATTCCTTTCTTTATTTCCATATTAGCCACAGTCCCCACCCTTAACCCCTACTAGTTTATTCACATCCAGTACTCCTAATGGGTCCCAGTTTCTCACATTCTCCATTGAGCCCGTGCATTATTGTATGAATGAAATAAAAACAGGGAAGCCCAGAATTCCTTCTTTCAGAAGCCTCAAAAGAGGGGTAAGTTTAATAATGGGTTGAAATGCATGATGGCCTAATTGTGTGTGTAGTGTGGCTTTTTCAATACTCTCCACCCTCATTATAAGGCTCTCTCCTATAAGTACATAGTTTAAAGTCACCACAGAATTAAGTATAGCTGCCCTCAAGTAAAAAACAACTCCTCTTTATAACATTTGAAATGTTCAACCATAAAAAATGGTATTATAAAGAGGGTGCTGGGTACAATCATATTTTAGCTTTTTTTTGTTTCTGTGAAATCATATGTCCACCATTGTCTTGTAATGTATTTACATTTTTAAGACTTTCAGTAATTTGTCACTGGAGTTGCTTTTGTAATGACTTGTCACTAATGCTGACTTCACCTACCAATTTTATAGTCTGTTTTGTTGACAGTAAAATGTCAAGCTTGATTTTAATTGCCCTACTTACTTTAGACACTTAAAATATAATTTTAATACTTTAATAAAAAACTAAAAAGTCGACATGGTAGTGGAGCACACCTTTGTAATTCCAGCACTCAAAGGCTGAGGAGGGAGGATAGGATTTGAGGCTAATCTCGGTTACATGTGGAGTTCAAAGCCAGTCTTGTCTGTACAGAGAAATGATATCTCCAAAAGCAAAAAAAATTTTTAAAAAAAGATAATAAGTATATTAAATACAAAGTGTTATACGTCAAATAATATATTAGAATGTATCTATTAAATTATAAAGCCTATAAAATATTTAAGTATTATTAGTAATGTTCATGTGGAATTTGTTTTCTTGAACAACAACAGCAAAACCATTTTACTAGGATTTTTCCTTTATTCTCTTTTTTAATTGACTAGCCTTAGACATCTGCTATTCCTAAGAGTACTCTACAAATGGAAATGTATAGACTAGTAAAATTCAGATACATTATTAAGCTGTCTTTTAGCAATGACTGTTACATTACTAATGAATAGTGATACTCCATTATATTAGGAAGGCTAATTTTTCTTTTTCCTTGTTCTGAAGATTGAACCTAGGTCTTCGTGTATATGAAACACTTACTCTATCACTAAAATACCCTCCTAGCCCCTAAGTTTTTGTTTTTATGTTTGATTTTTTTTAAGTAGCACTCTTAATTACATAGCGATAATTTAAGTTAATTTGTAAGATTTTTGGCCATTTGAAAGACATAGATATGATACCGTATTTAACATCTGATTATTAACAGTAATAGTGTGCTCTTCCTTTCTGTAACTTTTCCCAAAATTAAAATGCATTTTAGCCATCTGAAGAACAAAATCTATTTGTTTAGGGCAAGATCCCATTTTTCTCTAACCATTAAGACAGTATGAGAAGCTTTGCTGAGGGCAGTAATGCAGAGACTGTCCCTGTGTGGCTTCCCACTGCAGCTCCATTCCCCCACCTTAGCTAACTGAATGTGGGTGATAGAGGGAACTGATGACCTTTAGAAAGGTCCCCACAGATGAATCCGTGTTTTATGACAAGCATCCTGGCTGTCAGTTTGGAAAGCTGTTTATGCTTGCTTGAGAGATTTTACTTGGCATTTCTTTTGTCATAGTTATGAGGTAGAATTCCTAAGTTGCTTCTCATAGATATATGAAGCAAATTTAAATTATAAGGAAAAAAATTAAAGCAGTTAGAACTGTAAGGCCTGGAGGAGAATCTTAAATGTGTGACATTCTTATTGAACAATTAGCAGCTAGAATCTTAGAACTACAGCACTTAAAAATTGTTAGCTTGCTCATTATTTGTTTCATTTTCATATGTTGATTTAATTTAAATAGTCATAAATTTTTTATAATTTTTGAAAACTGAAATCCCCTTCACATCTTGGTTACCATAATAACCACAAAGAAGGCAGTGTGCAAGTAGAAACTAGGATTAGAGGACAGAGCAGGGTGGAAAGTGTTTATCTTGGGATTGAGAAATTTTTATATTTGACCAATTTGATTGGTCTTTGGAAGTTTGCTAGGTAATATTTCAAAATTAATACTAGAGACAGAAGATGTTTTCTTTCTACTTCTGAATTCCACAAGGAAAGTAAACCTTAATAAACTGGTGTTTTTACATGGATTTCAGTCCACTAAGTTTACAATGTAGGTGTATATACTCACTTTTAAAGAAAAACTGGTGTATGTATGCAGTCTCATAATTAACAATTTGAAAAATGTTACGTCAGAGCAATGATTTTGAGTTTGACAGTGGTGCCACTGGATCTGTCCTAAGGTATAAGGTTCTATAATGCTCTCTGTGACGTCAAGCTCTAAGCTTCAGTGACTGTTTGGGAAATACACCCAAATTTGACTGCTTAATACACATATTAATATTTTTAAACTACTTCTTTTTTCATAGACATCCCTTTTTAAAGTAATAGAATTACCTAGCTTATAATAGCAGTTCATGTTTGTGTTTTCATAATCTTAAAGAGTTTTAGAGTTACTCTTTTAAGCTTTTATATATTCAGAATATAGTTCCCAGGGTTTTGGCCTGTTTAAAGATGAAACACACCTAGTTATTTTCGTTCCTTTACTTAATGTTAGTTCTCCTGTATTCTATAGTGCCTTAAGATGCAGTGATTATATGAAATTTTCTAATTTGTAAACTATTTCTATATGAAGCTCTGGTATTTTTGTGTTGAACATGTACTACTTTAAAACAGATTATATTTGTACTATATTTACAGAGAACTTTAATTTTCAGTGAACTATAAATTTATTTTCTGCTTGTTAGTAAAACTAGACAAGCTAAAATAGAAACATTTGATATTTCAGGTATAATTATCCTGTTTTCTCTAAAAGATTAAAATATACATTAGGAAAGTAATGATATCATTGAGTAATGAAAATTAGTATAAAAAGATATGGCAACTCATTTGACTAGTTTATTCCTTCTCATATACAATTGTGTTAGTATTTAAAGAATACTGTGAATATCTTCCTTAATTTAAACCTTTCTATTTTTCTCACTGAATTTTGTGATAGCAAAATAAATTGATATTTTTCTTCTTTAAACTACTGACAGTCTAAAGAATGTTAAGCTTAGTTTAGAAAGACAATGGATAACAAATGTCATCTTTTCGTCATAATCATTAATATACATGGCCAACTCATCAGAGATAAGGGGTAGATATTTTTACTAGATATTTATTAAATTTATTTAAATTTTTATGTGAAATTTTATCTGATATCTATTTTACCTTTCCTGAAAAGAACATTATGATTTAGAAAACAGGGAAAATGCATTTTTTATGAGGGGTCCTGGGGATTGAACCCATGCCCTTGCACATGTGAGGCAAATAGCCTGCCACTGACATGTATTTCCAGGCCCCCGAAATGAAGACATTCTAAGACTTGCTAATGTGATAAGTGTGAAGACTTGTAAGATGCATATTCTAGGCCACTGTGTGTGTGTGCGCGCGCTTGTGTGTGTACTCATATGTGATACATTTTGTGCCATTTGCAGAATCCTGTTGTCAAAGTGGTTTATGATATTTTGATTCTATAAGAGCACCTGTAGTTGATCTCTTCAGTCTCTGTTCATATCTTCTATAAGGAAAATCTTTATTCAGTTTGCTAAAACTGAAGTTACGAATTTAGTGCTGTTTTTCAGGCACATGGATTTCAGAATGAAACCTTAAAAATAGAAAATTTATTTTCAAAGCAAAACCTAACTTACATCTTTGTGTCTACTAAGTATGTAGAGAGAATTTCATACAGGGTAAATCATTTGTTATTATTTGAAAAAATAGCACCTTAAGAATGTTACCTTTACCAAACTTTGATATATTTAAACCCAAAATAGTGTTTGAAGTATGAAACTAAAGGAAATGATGCTTTCTTTAGTGCATTGAGAAGGACATTCTGGTTTTTAAACTTTTCATAGATTCCTTTGAAATGGCTAACATTAGATCTTTTTGATTCAACACATTTTAAATATCAGTGTTTCTGAAAATGAATGATCTGAATAAATGCCTTCATAAAACTCTCTTCAAAAGAGAAGATGTGATACTGCAGGATGATTCACGTTTGAGTTTAGTGAAATTAGAAAATATCTGCCCATTATCAGTGTGTGCTTTCCTTCCTTTTTCTTTTTTTTGTGCAAATGATTTGCTTTCCCAAGTGTGCTTAAAGCTTTTTTTTTTTTTTTGGCAGAATTGTTTGGATTGTAAAGTGTACATAATTTATTTTAATATTGTAAAAAATGTAGGTTATTGCATCTTCTGAATTATGATTTCATGTGAATAATTTACCATTTCTTTCTGTTTTCCATTGAACTATTCAGTGGTCGGTGAAGATGGTAAGCCCCGTGTGCTGATCTCTATACTGTGCCAACATTAAATAATCTCAAAGCATGGTTTTGTTTAATTCAGAACAAGTGTTAAAGTACTTCCCGCATTTTCAACTTGTGTGTTTTTTTCTTCTTTTTATAATTCGTAGTCCAGCATATGCCAATGCCTTTTGGGTGTCATAGATTTGACAATTATGTGGTTAACTGTCATCAACCCATCAAATTCTTAAATGTTATTGGATGGAGTCCATGTCATGTTAAAGAGAATTTAAAATTTTTTAATAAAATTTTAAAATTTACATGGTGAGCAAAAGTTCATGTTATACAGAAGTAAAATTTAGAAAAAAAATTCTTTTTAAATTGACTTTTTTAAAAGATCATACAAATTTAATGTTTACTTTATCATAAGAATTATTAGGTTTGTCTAATAAAGAAAAAAAAGTTTGTTAGTTTCATTATGGACTCAGTGCTTTGTTCAGAAGCACAGGTAATCTGTTTTGTGTATGAGTGTGTGTGAGTGTGTGTCCCCATCCCTCAATGTTTGAGGTGTTCCGATATACGTTTATTCACACAAATTGATGAATTTATATTATGAAGAACTAATCCTCAAATTATTGGGCGCTTGTATGGAAAACTATGCACGTAGATTTAGAAAGCAGGTTACTACTGTTTTAGACATTTGTAGTTGAGACTTTTGTAAGTGCCTTGGTAGTAAGAGAGGTTGTTAAATGCCTTGCATGTTGTTTTGAAGTCCTTGATAAATAGAATGGGGTTGCTTCATGCGCTTATGTAAGAATGGGTTATAATGTTGAAATGGGATGTTAGAAATGCAAGTGCCTTGATACCTGTTGTTAAAACATTTGATAACAGAGTTGCATTAGGGATAGACTGATATTTGGAAATGGATAATGGCCAGTTTTGCCCCCCAAAAAAACCATTACACTGAAATATATTTCTTTATTTCCTTAAGCAGTTTTCAAGCTTTTCAGAAACATTTTTCAAAATATAAATTAGAAGGTTTTCTTTGTACTGTTACATGAATCTAGCAAATTATATTGATCATTAACTAGTAAACTTAAAGGAACTTTATGTAGGAAATTTTTATATTCTGTTATTTAGTTTAGATTTAACTGATTGACATTGCTAGTATATATCTGTACCTGATATAAAACAAATGCCACCTAAAACAGGGGCGCCTCACTTTTAGTCATCATCCTTGTTGAATGCCCATAGTGTGTAGGCAGGCCACTGAGGAAAGATTCAAAGAGGTTCTTGTTTTAATTAACTAACATTTGCTCATGGCTTTTCCTGTGAGTTTCCTCGTTTAAAAGTAAATAATGCGCCGGGCGTTGGTGGCGCACGCCTTTAATCCCAGCACTCGGGAGGCATAGGCAGGCGGATCTCTGTGAGTTCGAGGCCAGCCTGGGCTACCAAGTGAGCTCCAGGAAAGGCGCAAAGCTACACAGGGAAACCCTGTCTCGAGAAAACAAAAAACAAACAAACAAACAAAAAAGTAAATAATGCAGGCATGGAGAGGTGGCTCAGTCCTTACAGAGGACCCAGGTTCTTAGTCCTAGCACTCATATGGTGGCTCACAACTGTCTGGCCTCGGCAGGAATGAGGTGTATGTACCGACATGGATGCAGGCAAACATATATACACATAAAATAATAAAATAGAATAAATAAAGGTAAATAAAGTGCCCTTGTACATAGTGAAATCAAGCTATTAAGCATGTGTTAAAAGTGTTAGTAGCCCAGAGAGCAAGAACACATTTTATTTTGTAAGCGTGTCTCAGAGCACTTTAAAAAATTGAGTAATATTCATATTCAACCATTTTGAGATGAAAAATAGGTGTTAATTTTTTGGAATGTAATATGTTAATACAGGTTATATTAAATGGATTCAGTAGTTAATAATGGTTTAGTTATAGTCACTAATAATGTAACTGAAGTAACAATGACTAAAATAACATTTAAGAGGAAAATGGAACCAAGTATGGTGACACACTTTTGCAACCCAAACACCAGGAGGCTAAGATAGTGGGCCTGGGAGTTCAGGGCTGGGCAACACAGTGAGGCGTAGTCTTCAGGAAAAAGACATCAGTAATAGAAAATCTCTACCTAGATACTAGTACTTCATTTACCTACATTCAGAAGGATTGAAAGCTTTCTAAGCAAGAAACCATCCTGAAGGATGGTGTCACGTGTTTGTAATGGTAGCACTTGAGAGACTGAGGCAGGAGTATCTGAGTTCAAGTTATAGGCTATAGTTAAGAGACTGCTGTCTCAACCAAACAGAGAGAGAGAGAAGTGGAATTACATCTTTTAGAAACAGCTGAGGTGTGTCATTCAGTTTTACAAAAAGAAGATTGGAAATGTATTCCATGTTATGAATATAATTTCCAGTCTGTAGACTGTACCTTTAATTTTTTTAATGATCAGATTTTATTTTGTTTCCAAAGAATGGTCTAATAAATGTAATCATTCAAAAACTATCTGCAATATTGAAATATACTTCTTAAATCAGTTTTCTTTATGCGGTAAGTTGCTTATCTTGCTCAGTTATGAATTTTATATTTTTATTTTGCATATTCATGGTATTCAGAATGTCACGACAGTGGATTTTATTCCATAAGGTTCTATGTAAGAGTACATGCACAGTAATAAAACAATATAAACAAAAAATGTTATGTGTTCCCATTCTGTTGTTGCTGTAAGAAGACTCATGTGTTTATTTTAACTCTGCCAAGACCTGAAATAGTGTGATAGACTTATTACTCACCTGTATTTGGTGAGGTTTCTGTTTTTCTTTCTGCTTGTTTTCATGTTCTTGTAAGTATTGAAATTTAAGTTTTTATTTTTACTAATATACCTATATAAATTTTCTAAAGATTGAGGCCAATTAAAAATTGAAGTTAGTATTCATATTTTATAAAAAGGTAAAGTTAAAAAATAAAATACCTAAAATGTCTGTAATAATGACTTAGACTCTCTTTACAGGGCCCAGCACTAGAAGATTTCAGTCATTTGCCACCAGAGCAGAGGCGTAAGAAATTACAGCAACGCATCGATGAGCTTAACCGAGGGCTGCAGAAAGAGTCGGACCAAAAGTAATGTTCCCTTAAGTCCTCCTTGTTCTTCCTTCCAGGATCTGATGTGATGATGTGGATACGTGATAGATAGACTATTTCAAAATCATTCATTCTGGGCTGCGGGTATAGTTCAGTGGGAAGAGCACTTACCTAGCATTCATGAGGACCTGAGTTTAATCCCTATCATCCCCCTCACCCCCAAATCATATATCCCAATTGAAACACTTTTTAAGACGTTTTCAAAAAGATTTGTTTATTTTTATTCCATATGTATGAGTGTTTTATGTAGCTAGAGTTTTTCTGGTCCTGCCTGGCCCACAGTCAGGACAAATCTCTCTAACCCGCCAGTCCCGCAGCAGCTCAGACCCAACCAAGTAAACACACAGAAACTTATATTGCTTATAAACTGTATGACCGTGACAGGCTTCTTGCTAACTGTTCTTATATCTTAAATCAAGCCATTTCTATTAATCTATACCTTGCCACGTGGCTGGTGGCTTACTGACATCTTCACATGCTGCTTGTCATGGCGGCGGCTGGCAGTGTCTCCCTTCCTCAGCCTTCCGCTTCCCAGAGTTTTATCTGCATGTATATCTATGCACCACTTGCATGCCTAGTGCCTGTAGAGGCCAGAAGACCTTTGGAACTGGAGTTACAGTGGTTGTGAACCTCCATGTGCCTCCATGTGGATGCTGGGAATAGAACTTGGGAAGAGCAGTCAGTGATCTTAACTTCTGAGTCATCTCTCCAGCCCCTGAAATACCACCCCCCCCCCCCCGCCCCCTTTTTTTTTTTTTTAAGGGAAAAAATACACTACCTACACTAGAAAACTTTATGGTTTATACATTATTTAGGCAAAAACCAAATGTCAGATTTTTTTTTTAATTGCAGATTTTTGTTAGTTGCTATTAGAGTTCCTTCCACAAATTTGTAAAAACAAAACAGAAACCCAAAGCATGGTAATTCATTATCACAAGTAGTTTTGTGAGCACTAACCACCTCTTATATTTTATATATTTTTAAAATTATAAATTGAGTTCAGTACAGTTGTTGGAGGGATTATATACACTACTCATCAAGCATTTTACATGGAGCATGTCGTTAAATCCTTCAAAATAGCTATCTGAGGTTGATCTTACTGTATAAGTGGAGAGTGGAACTTGGTTTGAAATTCTGTAAACTGTAGTAACAGGACAAAGGGACAGTATAGGATGGGTCAGGGAAAGTCTGAACTGCTATCTTGTGGCATTCTGTTGGTAATGGGGAGTGGGTGCTAGGACATTAGCAGCTGTACTAACCGGCACTGAACTTACGTAATGAGTAGATCAGAGATCAGGAGAGGAGACAAGGAGACTCGCTAGGGAACTAACTTGTAGATACTGAGAGAGCTATAAAATTAATTGAAAAAAAACCAAGAAAAATAAATTTTGAGTTGGAAGTAATAGTTTTGCTTATGTTTTGTGGAAAATCCACATGGAAAGTGTCTAGTTAAGTTTGGAAATATACATCTAGAACTTAAGAAAAACTAGAGAATCTTCTGAAGATGAAAACATTCTACAGAGGAGTGTAGGATGAGATGAGAAGAAACTTCCTGTCATCTTATGTAACAGACATTTAAAAGTTGAACAAAAGGAGCAGCAGCCAGTGAATGATTGTTAAGAAAGCAGAGGCGAAGGGGAGAGATGGAAACTAGAACCCTCAGGTCAAGAAGGAGAAGAGTATTAAGGAGCGTTAGTCAACAGTGTCAGGTGCTAGTGGCAGACAGCACTGATTGGGCTTCATCTAGGGTAATGTGACTGGAGAAGAGGGGGCAGGGGAGAGGAATGGCACACAGCTGAGGGCACAGTTGAGATGCTGTTGCTATTTCTAGCCCAGGAGAGTGGGAGGCCAGTGACGCTCCGGGAAATGAGAGAAGGAATGCTGGGGAATAGTGTCGCTCAGTGCAAATATAATTAGTGTGATGGAGAGCCAGGTGTGGTGTCACACCTCTGTAATCCGAGCACACGGGAAGAGCAAGAGTTTAAGGCCAGCCTGAGCCACCTAGTGAGACCCTGTTTCAAAAGAAAGCAAACTAGTGAATTTGATTTGGGAAATGATGAATGTAAGAACAGTGTGGAATATTCTACTAGATGTTTATTAAGCCCATGTATGTATAAGTTATATAAGACCTGAGAAATGTGTTTTATATTAGAAGTCTTTTAAATGTAAACACTCAAGCACACTCACGTTTTACAAGCCTTCCTTAAATTACTGACTATGTATACATATTCATATCCATAACTGTATATAGTATAGTCAGCCTTATGTGAATTGTCTTTATTAGGATACATTTGTCTAAACTTAGAAATGTGACTTTTTAAGTTTGAGATAAACTTTAGTCTCCAGTGAAACTCTAAATGGATGTTTTAATTTTGTGGTTTCCTTTTGTTTCTCAGAGAAGCACTCAACAAAATGAAGGATGTATATGAGAAAAATCCACAAATGGGGGATCCAGGAAGTTTGCAGCCTAAATTAGCAGAGACCATGAATAACATTGACCGCTTACGAATGGAAATCCACAAGAATGAGGTACATTTGTTAACTCAGCAGTCTGAGATAAAAGTATATTTTAAAATGTTTTATAAGCTTTATTGTGATAGATTAGATTTTGCCAGACTTATATACCAATATTTATGTTTAATTTTAGAATTTGTGGACTGAAAATATCATTATGGTATATAATTATCAAATTAACAGCCTACTGATTTTGTTATTTGATGTCTGCATTAGAATAAAATTTCTCTAAGAGTCGTCAAGTCTCAAAGTACATTTAAATGTAGGGTACCTTACAAGTTTCAGACTTACTGAACTGTCTTTTTTTCTCCTGAAGGCATGGCTCTCTGAAGTTGAAGGTAAAACAGGTGGGAGAGGAGACCGAAGACACAGCAGTGACATCAATCATCTTGTGACACAGGGGAGAGAGAGGTCGGGCTTTTGTTTTATCTCATCTCATTATTCATTTCATTCTCGGCCCTTTTTTGCCCCATTAGTAAGCTTGGTGTTAACTAACAGTCGTTTGAAAGTGTTTTGAACCTTAGGTAATGGCTGTAGGTAAATTGGAAATTTCATCTTGTTCAATTCTAGTTTATTATTACATCCCTGAGCATCTAAGGATAAAAACAACAACAACTAGCAGGCCTAGGAGCCTCAGGGATGGGAGAGATTCCCTCACGGTCTTTTTGGAGTTGGTTAGCTTAGGATGGGGGTGGAGTGGGGGTGCTATCAGATTGCTTACAGTTTGGAAGGAGAAAAGGAGCTGTGTCTCAGTTTGGACACTTTTCAGCTTAGCGTTTGCAAGCTCTCCATACTGCTTATGACATGTCTTCCTTTTCTTTAATCATTAAAAAAAATCAGTAAACTGGGCTTCATCTTTGAGAAAATTTGAGAGGCTTAATATCAGATATTGTTTTACTAATTATAACATAATTCAAGCAAGCCTATTTTTCATATTTCCTTAATCTCAGTTTCCTAAAATCGCAGAATGGACGTTCAAACACACACTGTACAGAGTTGTGGTGGACAAAGGAAACAGTGTAAGGCAGCTAATAGTGGAGTGCCTGATCACAGTTTGCGTTCCACGGGTGTGAGTGCCTCCTGCCCAGCTCCCGTCACTTTGAGAAAGAGTTCTTAGGTTGTCAAGAAAGAGCCACTGATAACTGGTTTTTGTTAGTAGGTTAAAAACCCAGGTTAAGTGGGTTTGGTTTCTCTTCTATGTGTGACTTTAAAATGTGGTTTTCTAACTTACCTAGGAGTGCTGTTAAATCTACTGGGGCGTGCGGGCCTGCCTGCCTGCATTCTAGCCATTCTTTTGGATTTTCTAAGTTACTGATTTCCTTTAATCAGTTGGAAATTATCTTGTTTGAATTTGGAGTCTTCTGGTTTTAAGTAGCAAAATGAATTTTTGTACTGTCTTGGAGGAAAAATGGGCTTCATTAAATAATTTAAGGAACAGCCTCGATAATATTCTTAAGGACTCAGGTTTTTTTTTCTACCTCTTGGCTGTCCCTCTTCTAGTACTGGATTTGTTTTAAGGCTCCATCTGATTTCTTTTAAAGCTTGCGGTTTTTCTCCAGGTTCAAGGAGGAAAGGAAGTGAGTGTCTCTTGGAGTAGTCCTGGGCAGAGCACTTCTGTCTGATGGTTTGTGGGAGCGCTAGTGAACTGCTCACCTCTGTGCATGTGCTATGTTCATAGCTTCTCATGAGCTGGATCATAGACATCTCAGTGTTTACTTTAGGAAATTAAGTGAAGAATCATTTTATATTACTACAAGCAATTTACGTAGTTAATGTTTGAAAATAGGGCTCAGTATGGAAGTATGTCATTGATACCTAATTTCTCCCGAGATCAACTTATAAATAATACACAAAGAGCTCTCATGTTTGTGATACTTGATCAGAGATACTTTCATGGTTTTTAGTCCTGAGGGAAGTTACACCGACGATGCAAACCAAGAAGTCCGTGGGCCACCACAACAGCATGGCCACCACAGCGAATTTGATGATGAATTCGAAGATGACGACCCCTTGCCTGCTATTGGACACTGCAAAGCTATCTACCCCTTTGATGGTATGGTCTTCTTAATATATCATACTTGAGAAATTGGTTCCTCAAAGTATGTTCATCACTTACTTTAGTATTCTTAGCTAAATGATATATTGTCAGGAAATTACATTCCTGGTTCATGAATTGCATAGTGATATAAATATAGTATTACCTCCACCTCTGCACACACAACTGGATTGAAAGAAAGTCATGTATGTTGCCAGAATCCTAATACACCTATCAGCTCTAGGTAATAGAGAATTTTCCTCAAATCCTAGATCTTACACCTTCCTGTGCTCAAAAAAGCCAAAGCAGCTTGAACATGTAGCCCAAGCCAGGCAGTAAATCACTCTTCATGCTGTTCACCACAGCCAAATAATATCAAGAGCCAGGCATAAGGCATAGCTGAATGTCATCATTGTGTCCTGGTTCTGCAGGCTTCTCCTTCAGATGAGAGTACCAAAGAAAGTGGTAGCTTCTGACTGTCGTGCCTTCTCCTGTGATGGCTGGAGAACAGGCTTTGGAGGGGAGGTGTTGTGGCCCTCTCTGCAGACTTTTAAACAGTCCTCTTCTTTAACTAACAGAAGAGCAGAATCTTCATCAACAATTGTGAAATGCTCTATAATTTAGCACCTTTCTCCATGTGTTGGTTTTACAATTGAGTAAAGTCTTTAGTTACTCTTCACTTTTAGAAAATATGTTTAAAGGGGTAGGGAGATCCCCTAGTGGGTAAAGACACTTGCCACCAAGCCTGAGGACCTAAGTTTGTTCCCGGGGACCCATGTGGTAGAAGGGAACTGATGCCTGAAGTTGTCCTCTGATCTCCACACTTAGGCTGCAGCACGTGCTTACTCACACACAAATGTAATAGGTTTTCCATTTTCATGTATATGTGTGGTATACATATGTGTGTGTTTGTACATATGTGGGTACATGTGTGTATGTGGGTGCTTGTACATGTGGAGGCCTGAGACTGGTGTTAGGAGTCATCCTTAATTGCTCTTTCACTTTATTCAGGAGTCTTTCAGTAGAACCTGGAGCTCATTGATGTGGCTGGTCTGACGAGCCAGCTTGCTGTTTATATTCTTTCTTATGTTCCACTCTCTCACACCCCTCCTCTTTCCTGATCCCTACTTCATGAAGTTTTTGGATAGGCACTGCTCATTTGGGGCAAGAATTAGAATTGTGAAATAGTGATTAGACTGCTAGTGTGGCCCAGTTACTGAATCATTACACAGCAGATGACTGTTACCAGCCTCGTGGATGCTTCGTGTAGTTCAGATGACAGTGTGTACAGTTAGGTTGAGTAAACTAGAAAACATTACAGGAAGGATGCTGCTTGTGACAGTCAGTGGGCTCTTGCATCTAGGTACAATGAAATTTAATAGTAGTTCGTATTAGTATGTTGTATTTATGACTTTTATTAATAATTACTGCAGTGTTTTAATTCTGCTCTTGCTTTGAAAACTTTGACCTAGGGCATAATGAAGGTACCCTGGCAATGAAAGAAGGTGAAGTTCTGTACATTATTGAGGAGGACAAAGGTGATGGATGGACAAGAGCCCGGAGACAGAATGGCGAAGAAGGCTACGTTCCCACGACATACATAGATGTAACTCTAGAGAAAAACAGTAAAGGTGCAGTAACTTATATCTAAACTAACCAGGCATCTTTGTGCCATGTATAACATAAAATGACAACACATTCCACAGGTCAGAAAAACCAAAAAGTCAAGGGCATCCTGATCTATTGTTCACTATGTGAGCTGAGTGCAGGCCTGATCAGAGAGATGTGAATATTGCCACAAGAAACTCTCTTTGACGCCTTACTGTTCAAGTGATGTTTGTGTGGAAGCTTATTTGATGCCTTTTGCTTTCTGTCCTGCCTAAGTGTGTGTAAAGGATGTGTGCTTTTCTGCCTTATAAATAATAGATTTGCTTATTAGGCAAGAATCATAGGTAGAATGTTCCCTGACCCCTTCACTTCAGAAACAACAGTGATTGTTGAATTGAAATAAACAAACCTGTTCTGAACTGGAGAAACTGATTCCTAGGAGCACCTCAGCCTAGGAGCTTGAATTTATAGCTTCAGGTTCTAGGAAAAAAAATAGTAGTTGGATAATTGGGTAAAATGACAGTCCTTGTCCTTGCTATTCTTCACTTGGTTTCCTAAAGAGAGAGAGAGAGTACGTGGTGTATAGTCTGTTTAATATGAGCTCCTCGTGGCATCACAGGATAAGTCACCTGCTGGAGCTTGTATGCAATAAAGCAGCACTGAGACCTGAACAAATGGTCGGGTCTACTGGTAATTTTCAATGATGTACAAAGTTCATCCCAAGTTAATCTTAAAGTTGTACTTTTCACTTGAAGATGTCTTTTAGGAATATTACAGTAGCGCTCATTTAGCATTTGGCAGTTACTTGTAAGAGAAACTGAATCTAATTCAGTCAAGATAGAGGACAGTGTTGACTCTTAGAGGAGAAACATTTTTTTCTACTAAGATGAAAGAAGGCCTCTGTACCACCATTGAGGGATTCATTTTAGTGGGATCATTGACTGTCAGAGTAGATACCTTTTTTCCAATGTATCACCACAAGTATCTATTGGAATCATTGTCCAGTCAAGAGTCCTATAGTGTGGTAGTCGTGTGGCCACACCCTAGTTCATTGGTGGGAAAGTAAAGAGAGGAAGCAGGAACACTGGCCTTTGCCTATCTTATGTTTCAAAGCTGTCTGGTGTTTTTAGTAGCTGACTATAAAATACTTTGAGGAACATTGGGACGGACACTTTAAACTGAATGCCCCTTTTGGTCTTACCAAAGGTCTTCAGTAATTGTTTTTTTCTTTTTCCTCCTGGACTGCAGGTTCCTGAAGAGGGTTTCTGAGGAAATGGGCAAGATGTTGAAGGAGGTTACATGCAGCTGCTTTTGGGGGGAGGGTATTAGAGTTGTCAGGCTCAAAGAGAAAGTGAGAGAAGCAAGTTGCATGAATGCATGCAGATTTTTTTACTAACTTCATTAGCATTTCCATACATTAAAATCATTATAGTACCAGTCCTTAAATTCCTAGTTCACAGTTGTTCCCATGGAAGAAGAAGAAAAAAAAAAAAAAAGCCAGCAATGGCCGACCTCTTTTTTCATTTCTTTTACTGATACCAAATCAGAAAGAATGCAGAGCTGTCTTAAAGTCCGTCTTCCTTTGGGCTGTCCCAGTGGACTGTCTCCATCCAGCTCTGTTTTGATTGGCTTTTAGACCCGTCGTGTGTTAGAACCCTTGCCATTTGTCAGTGTCTGCCTGCGCCACCTCCGTGCTTGCTTAACATCCTGTTGCATGTGTAGAGTGATCTGGGCTTAGAGTTTTCAGGCATGTCTTTGTAATCCCCTGTTTTTGTCCAAGCCTTTGTTTCGTTTTGCATTTGTAGTGCAAATCACTTTGTCAAACATCTCAGCACTAATGTTTCCACCTTAGTATTTGTGTATGCTGCTAAAACTTCCCCACTGCAAACATTCCAGTTTTGGCATTATGAAGACATAGTCTGTGAACCTGAAGTATTTATGATAAGAAAAAGAAAACATCTCTGCTCTAGCCTACAGCCCAGTTAAAGAACTCTGTGACATGTGACACATCTTCAGCACCTCAGTCTGGGAAGAATCTAGTCAGCACTGAAGTCCTGGCATAATAAACACAGAGGATACAATCGCACCACCGAAAGGACTGTTGTCCAAAGTCAGCTGCTTCCATTCAAATGCTGCCTTAAACTCGAGTGCCTAAATCTGTCGATTGCCAACACTACCACTCCAGTATCCCACAAAGGGCTTTATGTGCCAGCTCAGTGCTCCTCCTCTAACTCGGCGGTGGCGGCGGCGGCGGCGGCGTTGTCACCGTGGCTGTGATGTAGCCTCCTCGGGAGGTGGCTTCTAGAGCTCTACCATGTGCAGTGGTGCATCTTCCAAGTTATGCATCCAACTAAAGACCTGTCCAAGTCCATCTTACTTTCATCAGTATATTTATGAGAAGTGTGATGGGCCTTCCCCTGTTGTCTTTTAACGGGGTGATGACGATCTCATTTGATTATTACAGTGATAGTCTGTTTCCAAGTGATGCTTTTGTTTGAACCAGATACAATTTAGTGAGACTTTGTAATGATCTATGTGCACTTTTACTTGTAAAATGGAATTTCTGTGTGTTTATACTTGTAAATACGGTTGTTGTCCGTGCTCTCATCGCTCATGTGGTCCTGCCTCGCATTTGTGATTCTGTTAAGGACTTGTATCTGAACTAATTTCTTAGTGGTCTTGTAACAGGGAGGTGGGTGGGGTGGGAGGGAGATTTGTACCACTGAAGCTCCATTAATTTGATTCTTTACTGTTTTAAGGGGAGAAAGAGAATGTGAAATGTCCTGTGTATTGTTGGATTTCAAGCAATATTTTAGAAACTGTGTGACTGCTTTAATAATTTTTCCAGTGCTATTTGAAACATACTACCAGTTATACTAAAGCTGAATGACAATTGTGTGAACATTAATGCCTTCATAAGATCAAGTACACCACTGTTCTGCAGCTGACATATAGCGTATTACCTTTGAGGCTAGTAAACTATACAGGTTTAGATATTAAATCTCGTTACAGGGTTATTTATAGAATGTGACATTATTCTATACTGACAGACTACATGAAGTAGTTTTAAAAAGTAGTGCTATTTTTGTTTCAGAAGTTAGCGATGAGAAGGAAATGTGACTCGGCTATGTTTGTCTTCTGTACAAAGCCTGAAGTGCTTATGTTTTCTAACAATCACAGAGGGCAAAGTTCAAAGCTTTCCTAAAAAAACTGTTCTTTTCAAGCTACTGTGTGTTTTTCTAAAGCTTGGGTTTGCTTCCATAGGAGGCAAGTTCCTTCATGTGGAGTAGTGCAACCTATGTATGGGTTATAACATTTGAAAAGACACTTGTACTTGCACAGTTGAAGTCATTCTTAAATCATTCCTAAACTTTGAACATGTAAACTGTCGAAAAGAAATCTCTTAATTTTGCAGTAATTTTCACTCTTTTTGTGCACATATTGATTTCTTAATGGTAAAATGCCTTGTTTATGATAGTGTTCTCTGTTGAGAATATTTTCATGGAATAAAACAATCTTTTCATGGTCAGTAAAATGTGTTCTTATCTTTTCCTGCTGTTTGAACCAAAGAGATGTGATATTTCGGTTAAGTATGGTAGATAGAGTTCAGATAACTCAAAGTGGACACTAAGTTCCCAAAGTGCGGCAGTCTTTGCGAGAAGCCATTTTAGCACTTGATTCTGGTTCTTAGTTTCTCCCAAGCTTTGCTAAAAGAAAGAATAGATTTTTAATTAGAGTGAATTTAAATCCAGTGTAATAATTTGAGATTATCTTTACTCAGCAGCAGCCATGTGGCACAGACTTCCTTTGTCCCCATCTTCTCCCCTGCATCTGTAAGAGCTGTCCCTGGACCACACAGTCTGATCTGGCCACTGCACATTGGCCAGCATTTCCTTCGTGACTAGTTGCAAAGCATCCATGCTTCCTGGGAAAAGAAAATGCATGGAAAGAGAACATTTGCTGCAATTAGTGAAACATTATCGGTAACTTTCAGGAAGTCCAGTTTCACAAGAGTCACCTCTTACAAAGGCAAGTGCTCACCCATTACTGCAGGTTTTCAGAAGCCCAAAGGGAATAAAGCTTCAGGAGAGAATCTGGGCAGTGAGAGGCTGGAATTTTTATGATGATGAAAATTGAAAGATCAGCGCTGGAGTTTGGGAGTAGACAGAGGCAAAACAATGAAAATAGCAGCAAAACTTTCAAACATTACAGCTTCAGGTGAACAGAAGGGTTTTTTGTTTTTGTTTTTTCGGGTAGGGGGGATGTCCAAGACAATAAAAAAGGCTTCTAACTATCTGGAAGGAAAAGGAGCCCAGCCCTGTTCAGAAGGATGTCACTGTGTTAGGGTTCTCTAGAGGACCAGAACTGATTGGATGAATCTGTAATACTTACTAAAAGGTGATTCATTAGGGCGGCTTTAGAGGCTGTGGTCTGGCTAGTCCAACAATGGCATCTCAATGGAAAGGCCAAGAATCCGGTAGTTTTTCAGTGGATGTTTCAGCAGGTCTTTTTTCTCTGTTGGGTGCCCGAAGTGGTAGACTAATCCCGGTGAAGGAATGCCTCAGCAGCAGGAGAGGAGCCTGCCAGTGAGAGAGGGCAAGCAGGCCAAAGGCACAAGCTTCTTTCTGTGTCCTTTTATGTGGGCTGCCACTAGGTGTGGCCCAGATTTTGGTTGGGCCTTCCAACCTCAGATGATCCAGATTTAGGATGCATCTTCCCAAATCAAATGATTCAGTCAAGAAAATCCTTCACTGCTGTGCCCAGCTGCTTGGATTTTAGTGACTCCAGATGTAGTCAAGTTGACAGTCGGTGTCGACAGTCGCGTAGGTCATAGAAAATAGAAAGGCACCGAGAAATGAGGAAATGGACAAAAATAAATTTCTGTCTTGAGAGCAACCATTAGAGGTACTACATAATGTCAGCATTCAGGGGAAATTTAATAGGAAACTGACTTAAGTTCTTAAGAAATTAAAGCCTCGTTGTCTGGTATAGATGAAGAAGTCTGAGATATACGTACTGTCTTGACTTCAGCACCATTGTGACAAGAGCTCTCATTTTTATGAGATGATGTAGAGAATGGGAGCTTTTGTAACCAGCTGATTTGGTAACCCAGAATGTCAAGCCTGAGGAGAGTTTCTAAGGAAAATGTGTATGTGTGGGTTGTGAACCACTCTGAAGAAGCAGCCGTCACGCAACTTAACAAGTGGAGAAAGTACCAGCGCCACCTCTTCTATGAGGAACTATGAAATTCTATGTGAATTTGAGTTTGGGTTTTCCAGAATGGTTCCTCGGTTTTTTTTTGTTTTTTTTTGTTTGTTTGTTTTTTGTCCTCTGGACAGATGATTCTGTAGAGATGCTCCATGTGAGCAGAGCCAGTGTTCGTGCTGTATGCACTCAGGCGTAGCCGAAGTGAATGCTAAACGTTGCAGCACTCCATACTGCTCAGTGGAAGGAGTAACTCAGAAAAATCATGAAGTGAAGCATGTAAGTCCCAGCTTCTGTGGTCCAGTCCAGAAAGTATACGTGGTAGACCGTGGTAGTCTGTAGATGTAACCGACCGTCTTATTAAATAAGAAACACAGCCGATTCAGAGAAGAAAGCCAAGAGGTCAGAGCGGTAGCTAAGAGCTGAGATTTAAAACCTTACCCTTCCTGCCGTTGCTGTCCTACCTCTCTAAAACAGACCTCATCGATGGCTCGTCACTGCTTGTCTGTACAGACCTCCAGGTCTTCTGTGGTTGGTATTGAGATTAAAGGCATGTGTCTCCAATGCTGGCTGTATCCTTGAACACACAGAGATCTACCTAGTTCTGCCTACCAAGTGCTGGGATTAAAGGTGTGCACCCCCACAGCCCATCTTTCGCTATGGCTTTGCTAATAGCTCTGACCCCTGGGCAACTTTATTTATTAACATACAAATCACATTTCAGTACAAATAAAATATCACTATATTTCCCCTTTTCTATTTTATTTTTGTTTTGCTTTTTTTTTTCAAGACAAGGTTTCTCTATGCAGCTTCGCGCCTTTCCTGGAACTCACTTTGGAGACCAGGCTGGCCTCGAACTCACAGAGATTCGCCTGTCTCTGCCTCCCGAGTGCAGGGATTAAAGGCGTGCGCCACCACCGCCCGTACCTTTTCTATTTTAATAAAAAGAAAAAAGGAAAAAGGTTATGACTAACATAAAAACTATATACAAAAGTACAATAACTATATACAATATATACAAGTAATAAATACCTAAACAATGTCTAGTCCATTTGTATTTGACAAATTCAGAGAAAATAATTCCATTATCTATCCTATTTTGGTAAGTCCAAAATGTACCTAATTCACTTTCTATCCTAATTTTCAACTATAACTAACTAATCTTCAGCTATAACTAATTAATCTTCAACTCCCTCAGAGACCCAAGAAGGAAATAATATTACCTAACAAAAATAAAAACTTCCAAAAAAATTGTGACTTGACAGAAACAGCCAGCTGCCTGGACAGTCACCTGAGGTTTCTCTGCAGTGTTGGGGCATCATCTTCAGCCTATAGGCTTAGGGTATCTGACAGACTGAATTGTGAAGTAGGATGTACACAAGGTCAACAGTAGTCAGCACTTCAGGTGTGAACACTGAACAGAAAGCTAAAGTTTGCTGTGGTTTTTTTGTTACTTTCTTCACATGTTGAGCTACACTGCTATCATAAACCCTTGGATGAGAGGGGCCCTACTCTGTTCACCCTACAGAGAAATTCCTTGTCCTGCTCAAGGGCCAAAAGGCCGGCTGTCAGCTTGAGTTGCAGGCCCCTTGACAGTGAGTGCAGTGTTGCCCCCTTAGAATGGTCTGAAAATTGTTACCTTATTTGGTAATGAGATCGGGCCCACCTTGTACATTTAAGGTATGAGGAAAGGGGCTCCTGTCTAGTTAGAGTTCTTTGGATGACACAGCACAGCTGTCATGCTTTTCTCTGGTTGGTTGGTCGCCAGGATATTCTGTCTCCCTCTGCTGACCTGCTGAGAGGACCGAGGTGCTGTGACTCAGAACTAGAGGAAACCCTAGTAGATGGGTCCAGTGTGTTTTTCTTCAGCCGTCTTTCTGTCTGGCGTTTGTCCTGCTTCACAGCAGCTATTTGACAGCTCAGTGGCTTCCTGCTTGTCTGGTGTAAACGTGCCATCTGGGTGTGAAATGAGACAAGACTCAAGCCGATCAGCAGTCCCCATCTCATCCTCCTCTCTCAGCTCTTCATGCTCTCTCTGGCCGGAGAGTCAGCACTGAGATGGTATCTGCGACCTGGAGGCATCACTGCATGGCTCCTCTTCAGGTGCCAGACAGCACATTAGGAAATTCATGACCGAATTCAGAGGAGAAAAATCACTGGAAAAATGCAGTTCCCTGTATGGAGTCACAGGAGTGCCATGCCTGGTGCTGACTGTTGCAAACAGGAGTCTAGAGAAACAGGATCTGATCATTACTGGCAGTGTGGAGTACTTTTAGCTCTTAATAGTCTTATTGTGTAGTTTGGAAAGTAAAAGAACTCATTTGGTTTGTACATCAGTTTACATACTTACTTGTGTGTTGCGGATACAATGTATTAACAGCTCACTTGTTATATACTTGCAGTGTTCCTATGTCTTAAGATTGATTTTCACCCAAGGTTCATTGTGAGATTATCCACATATTGCATAGTTCATTTTACTGTGTGTAGTACGCTATTCTGCAAACATACAATTTACCCAACATTTTGATGGGTACTTTGGCTATTTCCTGAACTTTGTCTAGTCTAAACAGTATTGCTTGAGAATATTCACATGTGTATTTATTGACACAGGAATTTCTCTGAAATCTACACCTAAAAGTGGAATTCCTAATCTGTTTGTGGGGGTTGAATGGGAATGGTCTCCATAGGCTCACGTGTTTGAATGCTTGCTCCATGGTTGGACTTTTCAGGAAGAATTGGTGGCTGTGGCACTGGGGATGGACTTTGAAGTTTCAGAAGTCCCACCAGGCTGTCTCTCTACCGATAACTTATGGATCAGGTGTGAGCTTTCAGCTACTATTCCAAGCATTATTCCTGCTTGCCGCCTGCCACCATGCTTCTGGCTGTGATGGTCATGGTCAAGCAAGCCCCCAATTAAATGCTTTCTTTTATACGTTGTCTTAGTCATAGTGTCTCTTCACAGCAATAGAAACTAAGACAGTGTTAAATTTTCAATTTTAAAAATAATGCCACATTTAACCTCCAAAGTTACTGTGTTTTTACATTCTAGTAATTTCTGTGTAAGGTTTACTTGTTCTACATTCTGACCTACTCTTGTGAGTCAGGCATTCTAATCTGTTAGTTCAAAAGATGTCAAAGTTCATTGTAGTTTGGTTTTTCTCTGATTACTCATATTGGGCATCTTTACATGTATGCTGTGTTTCTCTTTCTGTGTAAATCCGTTTTTATCTTTGTTGTTCTTTTCCTTCAGTTGGTTGGTTGTCTTTCATGGGAATTCTTAAGGTATTAAGGGTATTAATTATATCATTGGTTTGTACTTGTAAACACACAGCAGCTAGATATGTAACATAAATGCCTAGTTTTGACTCAGACATTCTCATAGGTTGCATTTATCTGAAGGCTTACCTGGTGCTAAAAACGTTCTTAGATTGTTGATAGGGTCCAGTTCTTTGCTGGACTCTGACCAAAGGCTTACCACATGGACCCCTCTTCTGCGACACTGTCAGGGTAGCATCTTACAGTGAGTGGTCCAAGAGAATGAAGAGCCATGATGGAGGCCAAAGCCCTTTGGTACCCTAATCTCAGGTGTGACATAACATTACATTTGTCTTATGCTTGTGATCACAATGACCAACCCTGGTATCGTGTGAGTGGAATAGTACATGGTTGTTAGTAGCAGAGGGCAGGGAACATTGGGGCCTGCTCAGAGGATGCCTGTTGTAACAATCTTGTCAGTTCTATGTGTTGGTAATGTCTGGTTCTTTCCCAGTTTTTCTTTTGATGAAGTTCATTTTAATCCATATTAACTACTTGTTCATGACTACTACCTTTTTTTTAATCTACTGTAAGAAAACTCTTAGTTGGGTTGGAGAGATAGCTTAGCAGTTAGGATCATGAATTGCTCTTGTAGAGGACTTCAGTTGATTTCTCAGCACCCACATCAGGCAGCTCACAACTACCTATAACTTAGGTCCAGGGGATTGGATGCTCTCTTCTGGCCTCTATGGGCATACACGCAAGTGCACAGTCCACCACCACCACACACATACACACAGAACATAATAATAAAACCTCAGAATTCTTAGTTGTCTAAAGTAAAAAGGATATTATGTATTCTGAAAGTGCTGTCACTTTGCCTTTTACATGTAGGTTAATTCATCTAGATTTTCATTGTAGTATTGCACAGAACCTTTTTTTTTTTTTTTTCTGTTTGTTTGCTGAACTGGTTGTTTAAGAATTTGGAGAAGTCATCCTCTTGCCTGACCCCCGAGAAGCAGTGTTGCCTTCATGTATTAAAGTCCTAACAATAGTTTCTTATTTTGAACTGTAGCCTCATAGTGAGCTTTTATATCTAGCAAGACAACCATGTATCTGTCGAGTAGGCTACACCAACCTGGGATCACAATAAATCAATGTCTTGGTTTTGATATATATTTTTTAAGTTGTTGCAAGACCTGTATGGGGAGAAGAGTAGCTGCAGAACCTCACTGAAGGTTACGGTTTTTCTTCTTGGAGTTGTATGTGAAGACAGGCCTATTTTGTGGTGTGGTGGTTAATGTTAGGTGTCGATTTGCCTGGATTAAGGGATACCTAGAACACTGGAGGGAAAGTATTACTAGGTATGTCTGGGGTTGTTTCCAGAGACTGGCATGTGAGTTAGTGGGAAAAATTCAACCTCAGTGTAGACGGCACTAATTAGGCAGCGAGCCTAGACAGAACATAAACACAGGAACGGTGAGTTCTTTTCTGGAGCTGAGATGCTTTTCCTGCTTCTCTGCCCTTTGGACTCCACTACTGGTAGCATAGACCCCCAGGGTCCTGGGCTTTTGCCCTGGACTGAAAGTTACACCATCGCATTTCCCTGATTCTGAGGCATTTGGAGTTGGACTGAGCGAGGCTACAGCATTCCAGGGTCTCCAGTGTGCAGATGGCCTGGCATGGGACTTATTAGTCTCCATAATCAAGTAAGTCAATTCCCTTACTAACCTCCGCCCCCTATCTCTCTATAAATACCTTTTCATCCTGTCTCTGGAGAGCCAGAATGTGTCTGTAACCAGCTGGTACCCTCTCTTTGTTTAATCAGTAGAATCCCTGTTTACCGGAGGCAGTTCAAGTTCAGCTCCTCCAAGACCATCTTCCAATCATTGGGCTGACTTCAGCGCTTTCCGTCAGGTCTACTTCAAGTTTACTCCAGTTTAGCTTTGCTGTACCTTTTGCGGTTGAGGAGGGGAGGGAATACTCCAAGAGAGTTTCATTCTATTGAGCTTAGTATTACCAATTATTTAGTGTTCTTTTGGGAAAGAGCTTTCTAAAGGTACTGAACCTTTATATTGCCCGAAGTAGATGTATACCCCCACAACAAGTGACAAACGTACTGGACCTGGTAGCACATGCCTAGAATCCCAGCATTTGGGAGGTGGAAGCAGGATAATTCAAGTTCTAGGTCATCCTTTGTTGTTCAGCTTTCCAAGGCCCCACGTTGAAACACCAAAATGTTGGTTGTTTTAGCTCTTTGCTCTTCGGGGAGCCCACCACCCAGCTCCCAAATAAATCACACATGGAGGTTTATTCTTAATTATAAATGCCTGGCCCTAGCTTGGTTTGTTTCTTGCCAGCTTTTCTTAACTTTAAATTATCCCCACCTATCTTTTTGCCTCTGGACTTTTACCTTTTCTTACTTCTGTATATCTTACTTCCACTCTTACTCCGTGGCTTGCTGTGCAGCTGGGTGGCTGGGTGGCTGGCCCCTGGAGTCCTTCTTCCTTTTCTTGCTCGTTCTCCCCCTCCTCCCAAATTTCTCCTATACATTCTCTCTGCCTTCGAGCCTGCCTATCCTTTCTCCTGCCTTGCTATTGGCTATTCAGCTCTTTATTAGACCATCAGGTGTTTTAGACAGGCACAGTAACACAGCTTCACAGTTTAAAAAATGCAACATAAATAAAAGTAGCACACCTTAAAATAATATTCCCCATCAATCCTTGACTACACAGTGAGCTGGAGGCTAGCCTAAACTACACGAGACCCTTTCTCACAAAAAATAATCCTGGAGGTGAGGGGGGTGGCGGAATGATTCAGTCTACAAAATTCCTGGTCTATAAACATGGGGACCTGAGTAGTTTCTTGTTACCTACATAAAGCCAAA
The DNA here is from genome assembly GCA_902168325.1 of Peromyscus nudipes. Classification (NCBI taxonomy): domain Eukaryota; kingdom Metazoa; phylum Chordata; class Mammalia; order Rodentia; family Cricetidae; genus Peromyscus; species Peromyscus nudipes. The sequence goes on along the minus strand of CABHPH010161897.1, from coordinate 8,397 downwards.
CATGGAGACTATAACCTCAGTGTAGGCATGGAGACAGGTGGATCCCTAAAGCTCATTGGCCAACCACTGTAGCCATCAGCCCCAAGTACAGTGAAAGACTATCTTAAAAAGATTTAAAAAAAAAAAAAAAAGCAATAGAGGAAAGCACTCAGCACACCTGCTCACAAACAAGTACATATAGTGTGCACATATACACACACTAATGCACCTTTTAAAGGGTGGCAAACTTAAAATTCTAGGTTGTAGTAATGGAAATACAGTCTAGGATTTGAAACTAACAGTGTCATTGTATTAAACTGACGACAAATAGAGTCTCATACTTAGTGCTAGTAGGCAGATGTGCTGGTTACTTTGTCAACTTGACACAAATAGAAAGTCACCCAGGAAGAGAACCCCAGTTGAGGCATTGTCTTCATCAGGTTGGCCTGTGGGCATGTCTGTGGGACATTTTATTAATGATTGATGTGGAAGGGCCCAGCCCTCTGTAGATGGTGCCACCTCAGGCAGAAGCAGGAAGCAAGACAATAGGCATCATTCCTCCATGGCCTCTGCATTCCTCCCGGTTCCAGCGTTGAGTTCCTGCCCTAGTTTGCCTTGCTGATGGACTCTAACCTAGAAATTGTAATAAACCATTTCCAACCCCTTTGTTTTTATCACAGCAACAAAAAAGCAGACTAGGACAATATATTTAAGATGGCCATGTCAAAGTGTAATATCTAACCAGTCAGTCCTCTAAGGACTACTTAATATTGTGAAGAAACCTTTAGGACTTGTTTTATGGCCATAAAACTTGGGGCATGATTTAAATACTTCAAAGATAAACAAGCCAGGCGTCGTGGCACATGCCTTTAATCCCAGCACTTGGAGGCAGAGGTAGGTGGATCTCTTGTAATTCAAGACTAGCCTGGTCTACATGGTAAGTTCCAGGACAGCCAGGACTACATAGTGAGACCATGTTGCAAACAAAAAGAAGATAGGAAGACAAAGAGTTAACTGTTGGTAGCAGAATACTTTAAAATCTTATATTCAAAAAATTCTTTTTTTTTTTTTTCCGAGACAGGGTTTCTCCGTGTAGCTTTGCGCCTTTCCTGGAACTCACTTGGTATCCCAGGCTGGCCTCGAACTCACAGAGATCCGCCTGGCTCTGCCTCCCGAGTGCTGGGATTAAAGGCGTGCACCACCACCGCCTGGCCAAAAATTTTTTAAATGGACAAATGGAAAGTCTATTTAAATACTAGACACTATTCTTTTGGGGAAGCCAGAAACCTAGAAAATGAGCCTGTAAGATTTGTGTATTTATCAGCTAGAGGAAACAATTAGTTCATATGCTTTTTTTATATAGTATAGTTGATTCAGAGTATAGCAAATACTTTATCAAAAGTGTTAGGGTTTGCCTTCACATGGAGATTCTGAGTTCATTGGGATGGTGTGGTGGAAATATCCCCTAAACACTCATGTATTTGGGGAGGTCAAGAAGATCATTGAACCTTTAGGAGGTGGAGTCTTGCTAGAGGAAGTATGTCGCTGGGTGTGGGCTGTATTTATAGCCTCACCTTACCCTGTTCTTGCTCTTCCTTGTGTGTAGATGAAAAAGATTGGAGCTTCCTCCTGCCATGATGTTCTCTGTCCCTTTAGAACCATAAGCCACAATAAACCCTTTCTTCAAGTTGATTTTGGACACAACAAAAAGTAACATAAAAGGGTTAAAGGATACCCAAAGAACTGTGAATAGGAAAGCATTGCTCCAAGTGTGTCTTGGAGGGCTTGCAATGTGGTAGAGCAACTGTATCATGAAATAGAATGGCAGATGGCATCTGGGTGCTCAGTCCCGTTGTTAGTAAGCACTTTCCCTAGGTCTTTTGCAGCAGGACTCCTTTGACTCACTGTTCATTCTGTCTTACAGCAGAACCTGTAGACTTGCAAACCACTTTTGTTAACTTTGGTTTAATATGGGGATAGGGAAGAAGAAAGTTCCTTGGAATCCAGGAGTTAGACTTGTCATGCTAAGGTGAGTCAGTATTAAAGAGACCGGATACAGTCATTTCACAAAAAAGATATATTTCCACTCATGACTATTTACAGTTTCATATTCAAAGAATATCATATAACTGATACCTTCTGCAATGTTTCATGCTTTTCTTTTATATGCCTCTATTTACATTTATAGGACATGAAATTAAAACTAAGATGGTCAAATACCATGACATTAAACAACCGGCAACATAGCTATGTCTTCTTCAATTTGCTGATCAACATTAGCAATAGTTACCTTAATAATAAATTACCATTCATTTAAAAATCAGTAGTAATTTTAAACAATTCATAAATAAGTACGCTCTGTGCAGTTTACACATTTAATATCCTGTGGATATTCAAAGCTTTGTCTTGTTAGATTTGCACATTATTACTTTATCGGATGCTGAGTATTCCCATCAGGACTGCAGAAGCCTCCGGTCATGCCCCAAGGTCTTCTGGGTGGTTCTCAGAGCTCGGCCTGCTTTCCAGAAGGAGGTTCCAATTTACGTGACAGCGCGGTTAAAATCTGGTTGAACTTCTCATATCTCTCGGTCTGGTTGACTTCGGCACCCTTGCTGCCCCACAGCAATCGCATCTGAAATTCAGTCTTCAAGATTTCACTCATTTCTTCATCCGGTTGAAAATCTAATCAAAAGAAAACAGGTAAGTCCAGTTCTGCCTCAAAGGGTGGTAAGCCTTCCTATTTTACAGTAGAATTACATGAACTTCCTCCTCTCTCAGAATTCTAAAAAATGTAGGACTCCTCATTGACCAGCTTCAAAGAATTCACAGGCCTGTGTCCCCTGTGAGGAGTGTTGGCTGGCATCTTGTCTGGATTGGTTTGTAACAACTTTACTTGCTGTGATGCAACTATTTTAGCTGTAAAATTTGGTTGATGCTAGTAAATTTACAGTTTAGTTCCCTAGTACTTCCAGGCAGCCGATCTCTGTCCTAGAGAACCACAGATGAGTTTTGCTGCTTTAGAAGTCTGATAGAAATGGAATCACATGATTATGTTTGATGGGGGAATGTCTTTTTGTACGCGTGAATATGTGTTGCTCTTTTTGGTTGATAAATAAAGCCGTTTGGTCTATGGCAAGGCAGCTTGGAGGCAGGCAGGAAATTCAAAGAGAGAGACAGGAAGAAGGAGAGGAGATGCCAGCCTGCTGTCCAGGGAGCAGCATGTAATGGCATATAGGTAAAGCCACGGAACACGTGGCAACATATAGATTAACAGAAATGGGCTGAGTTTAAGTGTAAGAGCTAGTCAGTAGTTAGCCTGAGCTAATGGCCAAGCAGTTTTAATGAATATAAGCCTCTGTGTGTTTACTTGGGTCTGAGCAGCTGCAGGACTGGCGGGTGAGAGAGATTTGTCCTGACCATGAGCCAGGTGGGACACAGAAAAACTTTCAGCTACATATGTTATGCACTGTCAGGGTTCTTTCACTTTGTATGATGGTTTTCAGATTGTTCTGTGTGTGGCATGTTAGCAATAACACATTCCATTCAATTGTTGATTAATAGGCATTTATATGGACATATCAGATTCTGTTAACCCATTTACTAAACTGATGTACTGTGAGTAATGTCAACATGTACAAGCCCGTGTGGACGTTCATTTCTCTAGGCAAAGAGTTATTGGGCCGTACAGTAAGTCTGTGTTTACTTTGAAAGAACTAGTAATACCTCTCCAGTTTTATATTCACTCGTAAACATAGGAAGATTCCAGTGTCTGTGTGCCTGAGTTTTGTCAATATCAATTACAGCCATTTTGGGTATCTTACTGCAGATAAAATTTCCATTCCTAAACAATTTCTTTCCTTAACAGTTCTGCATCTTCTCTGATGTAGTATCTATTTAAATTATTCATTAGGTTTTTAAGGTCTCTAAGCTATTTAAATTACTCATTTGGGTTTTTGGTTTTGGTTTTTCGAGACAGGATTTTTCTATGTAGCCCTGACTGTCCTAGAACTCGCTCTGTAGACCAGGCTGGCCTCGAACTCACAGAGATCTGCCTGTCTCTGCCTCCTGAGTGGTGGAATTAAAGGCGTGCGCCACCACCACCCAGCCACTCACTGTGTTTTAAGAGGTCTTTAAGCTGTAATTCCTTCTCCTAAGATACACGTTTAACAGTATTTCCCCTAGTAGTATCTTGCTTTTTTACTTAATGTTTTGGTTAGGGTTTATATTTTTTATGTCCAAAGAAATCTGCCTGTCAGGGCACCATGAATTTCTTTTATGTTTTCTTACAGGAACTTTTATACTTTAAAGGTGAAAAATATAAGAGCTAAAGTGATTAGCTATATAGGTTAGCTTCAAGCAACTTTTCTCAAAGTTCATCCAAATACATTGATTATGCAATATCCAATGTCATATATACTGGGTGCTTTAATATCTAATGAATTGTATACTCTAATTATTTGAGTCACAATGCCAGACTTGAGAGGACTTCGTGTGAGTCCACATGTGTGTCATAGTAAGGAGCTGTCTGCTGTATTTTTTTTTGAGACAGTTCATTGGCCTGGAACTCCTCAAACAGGCTATGCTTGCTGCCAGTGGGCCTCAGGGACCCTCTTGTCTCTGCAGTGCAGAGTTTATAAGCACATACTGTAACTACCACGCCTGGCTTTTTATGTGGATTCTGGAGGTTGATGTCAAGTCCTCTGTTGACTGAGCCATCTCCCTAGCCCCTGAGCACTCTGTGAGAATAACAAGAATCTGCACTCACAGTGCAGAGGAGAGTCCTGAAATGTAGCTCTGAGGTAACAGCATTCTCTTGAAATGAAGTTGATAGGCTTCTTTTGGCTGGCACAGTACCTTGAAGGGTTTGACAAATTAGATGCCTTGGCTGAGTTCTTGGTCTAACACTTGCTTCCTTCCTAAGGAGGCTGTTTTCCTTCAGCGCTGCAGCCATCCTCCACGTCGCCAAGGTGACTCGGTTTAAACCCCTCCCGAGCTGAAGCCCCCTGGGTCTTCAGTGTAGTTGGCCATCCTCCAATTCACACTTCATACTAATTCAGGCTTAGGCCTGGACTCCCCACTCTCCCTGAGCTCTCTCAGAATTTGGGGTTTTACTCTCTGGGTAGAATTCCTAACTCAGCCTATCTCTGCTTTCTGGTAAATGACTTTTGTGTTTTAATAATAAAGGGGGCTGAGGACATGGCTCACTTGCTAGAATGTTTGCCTAGCATGCATGAAGCCCTAGGTTCAATCCCCAGCAATGCATAAATCAGACTTGGTGGCTCACCTATACCTGCAATCCTAGCACTTGGGAGGTGGAAGCAGAAGGATCAAGAAGTTCAAGGTCATCCTTGGTTAGATAGCAAATTTGAGGTCAGTCTGGGATCTATGAGACCCCGTGTCACCGAACAGCAAGCTGTAACTAAAAACAGTGGAATTTCTTTTCTTCTGGAAGTTATCCCCGCATGCTGCCCTCCTGAGCAAATCACATTTCCCGAGTGTTCCATGGCATGCTCTGCGCTTGCCACTGTGTGCTGAGATACCTGTTGAGATGCCTCTGAGCACCGTGAGGATCACCACTTAGCTCAGTGCAGCACCCACAGCACACCTGTGATGAATGTTTATCAATCTGTCTGAGGAAGCTGCTGTCTTCTTCTACAGAGCTTAAGGAAGTTGAGTTTAGACAGCACTTTCCAGGCTAACTAGGAAGGAAGAGGAGGAACACAGACAAGTCTAGATAAAACACCTGTGGTGGCCACTGGCAGACATTCATTCTTCTCGACTCTGCTCTTTATTTGTTCTATCCCTTGGTAGAACATGGAAGAAAGGAATGCAGGACCCCTAAATTATCAGGAATGACAGGACATAGTTTGGGGATGAATTAGAACAGTGATAATGAATATCTTCCAACATATATGGAAGATAGCTCAGCCAGTAAAGTGCTTGCTATGTAAGTGCAGGGGCCTGAATTCAGTCTCCACAAAGACTTGACAAACGGGGCATCATAATACAAAAAACGCCTTGGACAGAGGATTAATATCCAGAATAGACAAAGAACTCAAAACACAGAGTCAAGAAGACAAATGACCCAATTTAAAAATGTGCTATGGAGTTCTCAAACAAAAATGGCTAAGAAATACCTTAAAAAGTGTTCACCATCCTCAGCAATTAGGAAAATGCAAATCAAAACTGCTTTTGAGATTTCATCTTACCCCATTACCCTAGTCAGAATGGCTAAGATTTTTTAAAAAATAAATGCTGGTGGGATTGTAAACTGGCGCAGCCACTGTGGAGTGTGACGGATTCTCAAAGAACTAAAAGTAGATCTAACATATGATCCAGCTATACCACTCCTTGGCATATGCCCAAAGTACTTGGCATCCTACTACACAGATACTTGTTCAGCCATGTTCACTGTGCTCTATTCACAATAGCTAGGAAATGGAAACAACCTAAATGTCCTTCAGCTGATGAGTGGGTAATGAAAATGTGATATATACATATGTGTGTGTGTGTGTGTGTGTATAAATACACACACACACACACACACACACACACACACACTCTATGATTCTGCGGAACACTATCCAGCTGTAAAGAAAGTGAAATAATGAATTTTGCAGGTAACTAGGAAATACTATTCCGACAGGAGTAACCAAGACCAGGAAAGACAAGTGCTTCATGAAAAGAGACCATGGTGAGTTGTGTGGGGAGCTCTAGAGAGCAAGATAGTAGGACACAGGTGCTAGGAAGGGGGAAGGGGGGATTGCTTTATCCTTTCTCCCACCCCGTTCCCAGTTAAAGGACACTAAGAATGATTGAAAAAAAGCTATAGAGAAACATAGTTTGTGTTTACTTATGTTAGTCTATGTGTATAATTTAATGAAGGTGTGCCACCAGGGGGATAATGCTCCCTCCAAGAGCCATAGTCCGTCTAACAGAAACCCCAGTGTCATAGGAAACCCTTCTTTTAGTCTTTGGTCAGGGGGTTCAATCGACTCCCAGAACTTGAAGGTAAGACCCTGTTGCTGAAGATACCACCTACTTTAGACACAGGACCTTGAGGAATCGAGCTGGGACTGACCTGGAAGCTGCCTCCCTGAGGATAGGCTCTCGTAGTGTCTGAAGGTGCTATGCAAGGTGCTGCCAGGGGAGAGACGCCATCAACAGTCCTACTCAGCTGTAAAGCCTGTGGGCCACAACTGTGACTATTGTAGCAAGAGACCTCCAAGGGTTCAGAAGTGGCACTTACATCATAGAGGTAACAGCATCTAAGTGGATTGAAGGCCCTCGCAGTAGGAGGGAATTCAGGCCTGCTACTGTTAACCAAGCCAACTAGCTATGGCTGATGAGGTCAGGGGAGAATATACTACGACCACTTTCCTAAACCAGTATAATTCCCAACCACATTCTAATATCAACTCTTCTACCCACAGATAGGTGTAGCTCTCGCCCTCATCGAAACAACTGCTTTCTGCAGCAGATGGCGACCCTCAACAGAAATCTCCAAGTGGTCAAAATGCAGAGAACAGTTAACTGTGGGCTGCCCATCTCCCAGCTGATAATCTACAACCCAATCTCTACACCTAAGGCTCAGGGAACATCAAGGAAGAGGATGTGGAAAGAGTGTATTAGCCAGAGGACCAGATATGTGCTATGAGGTGCTGTCTTCCACATAGGATAGGAGTGGCATCCATGAAATCTCAAAAATAGGTCATCGAAACTAGACCTGTACAATGGCAACACCAGCTGACATCCCACCGTGGATGGGGGAAAGTTGACAAGGCCCCACCCCTAGATGAAGTGCTGTGAATGGCTGCTGAGAGAAGAAGAATCAGTCCCCTCGAGGAACAAGCTCCCTGTTAGGTTAGCCAGTCCCCTAAACACATGCACATACAAACAACACTAAGTGGACTCAGCAGATTGTATTTATAGATAGATATTTGTGTGTGTGTATGGAACAATAATTAAAGTGGTCTACATAAGGAGACAGGTGAAGATGAGTAAGAGTATGTGTATGGTAGAAATTACATAAACACAGTACTCATAAAAAAATGAAATGTTTCAAAAAACAACTGGGCATGGTCAACTGAGAGATGGCTGAGTGGTTCAGAATGTGCACTGCTGTGGAGGACCTGAGTTTGGCTCCGAGCACCTGTGTCAGGTAGCCTACAACTGCCTGTAACTAGCTCAACAGGATGATGCCTCTGGCCTCCCCGTGCACCTTCCCTCATGCTGTATACATACCTACAGACAGACACATATAATAAAGACACTGTTTTGTTAAAGGCAGGCATAGTATGTACCTCTAATCCCCATCGTGGGGAGACAGAGATAGAAAGATCCCTGGGACGTAGTTGGCCAGCCAGCCTAGCCTCCATAGTTAAGTTCCAGGCCAGTAAGAAATGCTGACTCAAAAAA
>CABHPH010161895.1:0-46286 GCA_902168325.1 Peromyscus nudipes | reverse complement strand
CCCCCCCATCAAATCTGTTCCATTTCCCCTTCCCAGGGAGATCCTTTTGTTCCCCCTTAAGCCTTGTTACTTATACTATGGTCCACAGACCCAGAGAGGCTGATTATCTTTTGCTTTACAGCTAATATCCACTTATAAGTGAGTACACTGTAGGGGTGAGATACCAGCCCTCATCCCCAACCCAGGGTCTCCCAAGAAATGCTTCCCAGAAGCAAGGGAAAAAGAAGATTTCTATAATAGTTTCATACACACGGGTCAATGCTCTTCATTCTATGTGCTCTTTATTCTCCTGCTTTTTGTTTTTCTTCTACATTCTACATTCTTATTCCTTCTACATCCTTATTCCCCTATCTCTCTGCCATTACAAAATCCCAAACATATATACACACATTCATTAGCAAATTGTCGGTAATTTAAAAAAAAAAGGTTACAAGGTCATATCTCAGGAACACAGTTATTCTTTCAAGATATGATAAAAGTCACATGTAGCAAAGACTTGGTCAGTTTAATTGCTGACTGACAACAGCTGTAGGTTGTCAAAAGTTCTGGCTGTCTCTTAAAGGGATAGTTACAAGGGTACAAGGGAAGAAATTAAACTGATGAGAGACTTAAAGAAAAGGCAAAGAATTTGTGTACTATTTTGTGATTAATAATATCCAGACATAGTTAATCAGTTAATAACCTTTCTCTGTTAATCACTTGAATCTCAGGACCTATGCATAGTTAGTCTACTGAGCCTAGAATTTTGCATTTAAAAACTGGTGTAGAAATAAATACAAAGTGTTAACTGTTTTTTGAATCAGAGTGGAGAGGTGCCAGTGGAAGAAGCTTAGGGGAACATAGGTGCTATTGATCTCTTGAAGGACTAAGATACACCAAGGTCAGACACCCGCACTATCACTTCTACTTCACACTAATTCTTCCGAAGGGTTTTGACCCAACAAGGCCAGGCACCTGCAATTCCGCTCTGTGAAAGTCCCACGAGGACACTTTGTCTGGCCAATACTTACCTTGTCAGTGGCTAAGGATGGAGAACAAGACCTCTAAGTGTCTACAGTCCACATGGAACAATAGACCTTGTTATGAAGCATGTTTTAGTATGTTTCTATTCATCAAAATTATACAGTTAAATAAGAAGTCATTTTCCTGACCACCCACAAATATGTGTGCCCAATACATGGAATATATACATGAGATTAACACACAAGCAGTGGGAAAACACCCATAGCTGTTCTTAGGGAAGAAATGCAGTGGCACATGAGAAAAGTTGCAGACAGGAGCAACTGGTCATTAATAGTAACTCCACAGTCCTACGGGGTGGGGCTCCCCATCAGAGAGTCTGGTGGGTCGACCTACTGAACACTGGTTGTTACCTGCTGTTTACTTTCACAGCGCTTAACAGTACATGGCATGTTTGTCTTAAAAAATGGGGTACAGATCAAACAGAATTCCCAATAGAGGAAACTCACATGGTGGAAAAATACTTAAAGAAATTTTCAACATCCTTAGCCATTAGGGAATTGCAAATCTAATCAACTTTGAGGTTCTGTCTCACTGTCAGAATGCTAAGATAAAAAACACAGTGACAGCTCATGCTGGTAAAGATGTGGAACAAAGGGAACACTCCTCCATTGGTGGTGGGAGTGCAGATTTGTATAGCCACTTTGGAAATCAATATGGTGTTTTCTCAGATAATTGGGAATAAAGCAACCACAAGACTCAGCTATACCACTCCTGGGTGTATACCCAAAGGCATATACTCCATCCTATCACAAGGATACTTGCTCAACTATGCCCATAAGCAGCTTTATTCACATTTACAAAATGGAGTATTACTCAGCTGTTAAAAACAATGACATTATGACATTTGCAGGCAAATGGTGGAACTTGAAAAATCATCCTGAGTGAGATAACCCAGACCTTGAAAGATGGTTTAGATTTTTATCCCCTTCCATATATTCCCTTTATTTAACCACCCTAAACTTGAATGTCCTTCAATCTGAGCCCATTTTCTTCCTCATTTCAGAGCCATGACTCTTTACTTAGGCCAGATAGGATATGAAGGACCTGTGCAATTCTGTAGGGGGACGCACAAATTTAGTAGTATGCATTTCACGCTGATTCACGTTGAAAGCATTTGTGTTAGGCTTTTATACTGTTGGGGAGTTTTGAGCTACTCCAGGACCCTGGCAGTAATACATATGTCTTTGAACTGAGTTAATACATAATGCATAAATCCCTCTAAAGGTGCTTACAGGGTTTTTTGTGAATTATGGAATGCTAGCAGAAGCCATTCTTAACCTCAAAGGGTTATAGAAACATTCTGGAATACAGTGGACACACACAAGTGTTTCTCAGAGGTGATATGCATTATATCACAGAAGGAGGTGTTTATTAGATTCATCACTTTAGCATGATTGTAGCATGAGTCTGGTCCTCACGCCTTATATACCTTTCTGCTTTCTACTACCACTCCCTGGGATTAAAGGTGTGGCTTTCTGGGATTAAAGGTGTGGGTCACCACGCCTGGCTGTTTCCCATGTGGCCTTGAACTCACAGAGATCCAGAGAGATTTCTGTCTCTGGAATGCTAGGATTAAAGGCATATGCTACCACTGCCTAACCTCTATGTTTAATATTGTGGCTGTCCTGTTCTCTGACCCCAGATAAGTTTATTAGCATACACAATATTTTGGGGAACACAATACCCCCACAGCATGATTTTCAAAAATGTAGTATCAATGAAATATTGATAATATTTAGAATGATCCTGAATATAGATCTGTGCTAGGCTTAAATTCATTAGTAAGTACTTTTGGATTAGTTTGAAGTAATATATGAAGAAATAAAGTTTTGGAAATATTAATGTAACATGATCCTAAACAGGAAACAAAGAGATCAGAAATTATATAGCTCTGACACCCACTTTTTGGATGATCTTAACCACTTTACCTCTCTATACGTGTATGTGTGTGTTTAGAGCAGAAGTCAATGTTGGTTGTCTTGCTAAATCACTCCCCACCTTATTGTCCTAATGTGAAGTCATGAGCTGGACCTATACTTCAACCATTTGGCCAAGCTGACTGGCCATTGATCCCCTAGGCATCAAGGCATCCTCCTCTTGTCTCATCCCACCCCACACAGGAATTACAGGCACTTTGCTCTTATACCTGTTTTTTTTTTTTTTGTTGTTGTTGTTGTTGTTGTTGTGGTCTGTTTGTTTTGCATGTATACTAGAAATCCAGTCTTAGGTATTACTTCATGTGCAACAAGCACCTTATTGATTCAGACATTTTCTAAGCCCTCTATAGCCTTCTTTTGTATATGTATTATGAACTCACCTAAAATAATTTGTTATTTAGATGGCTTTAAATATAGTTCTATCACAGGACAGATAATACACATGTGAATAAAATCTCAGGCTAATAGACAAACCCCAAATAAACTGTGCATGCACTGAATGAAAATAACCAAAAGATCTCCCTGTAGCACACATAGACCATCCCTCCAGCTCATCACTGAGACAAGGAGATTTAGGATCTAATCTTCCTCATTCTGTGACATTCTAGTTAAGTGAATGTCCCTGATCCTCCTGCCATCAACTCACATGCTAATGTGTGCATAGTACTCCAAGGTAACCATGATCATTTGCAATTATAAATGTCCTGTTATCAATTAATTTGCAGTTCACCAGTAACCATCTGATTTTCTCTATCAAAGCTACACTGGAATGATAATTACATCAAGAGTAATTATCATGTAATTGTACATAATTATCTGTACTTTATTAAGTGCTCACATGATTAAAATATTTCTGGCCAAATAAAAATTTTCCATGGTACAATTTTGTTTTTGAAAATAAGAAGAGTTGCTTCCTTGTCTTGTCTTCTTTGGGTAAAGTATACCTGACTGTGTGACATTCCCATAATGTCCCATAAAGAATGAATCGCTAAGGAGAGGGGCAACAGATTTTATTAATATAATTCCTTATCCATTGAATGAAGTTGAGATAATAAACTCCAAATTCCAGCATGGATGACTGCTTTTCTTGCAGTAGCTATCACAGAAAATATTACCCTATTAAGAGTGTACACTATGAATGTCATTGAGGACAATGTGTTTTTCATGTCCAATGTCACCATTAGCAATTTGACATTGATCTTTTTTTCCCATTATATCCTTTCCTCAAAACTTTTAACATCCACCTGCCTCTAATGAATATGTACATTAATTTCCAAGGGCTATGTTTAAAGTGGGATGAATTACATGTATGGTTCCAAAAGCATCTCCTGATTTTTTTTGTTGAGAACTTTGTTGGAGAACAGTGATGCATCCCAGCACTGTCTTCCAGATTGTAAATTGAGATATATTGGCAAATATATTTTTCTAGTAGCTACCTTAAAACACACATATTCACACACACACACACACACACCCCTGTAAGAGGAGCTTGAATGTTGGCTCAGTGGTCCTTTCACAGAAGACTTCAGAAATTCTCCTCCTTGGGCAGCTCTTGATGCCCTGTAACTCTGGCCTCAGGAATCTGGCTTCTCTTTCTGTCTTACCTGACTTCTTGCACATATGTGGCATAGAGACACATTAATACACATAAATGAAAAAAGTGAAAAGATAGAACAGCAAAAGGCAAGTAAAACTAATTTAGTACAACATTTCACTTAAAATAATTATTCATTTAATCAGCATAAAATTTGTTAGTAGAAAATTTTCCTGTTGTTGTAGTAACAGAATTTAGAAATCTTGTTCACATTTTACTTGTGGGACACTTCAATTTAGATTGGCCACATTTTACATGCTCAGTAGCCAGGCATAGCTTTGTGCATTGAATTATATGATACAGCTGTGTTGTTTACATGTTGGGGTAAAGTAAGACAGATCTACATAATAGTGTCTCTAGTTTAATTCTTCTCTCATGAGTTTCTATTCCCTTATCTGGTTAAAAACCAAGTCTTATCAAAATCCAAAGTTCTATAAAATATTTGCTAGAAGATTGAGAATGGAAATTAACATTTAATATCTATTAGATTGTATTCGATGATAGCAATGTTTTCCCATTGTAAATCCATCTTCATGGTATCCCAGAAAAAATATATTTGTGTAGTTTCATTTTACATGTTAGTAAAATGAAGCTCAGAAAACTCAGCCTTATGGAAATTGTGTAAGAAAGAGTAGATTTTGAATCTAAATTTCGTACATTAAATGTATGTGACAATAAATTCTGTCTTATGATTTCAAACCAAAATAAATGTGTCTTTATGGACTGTGACTTGGGGCTTGAGAGTGACCACTATTCTAATAGAGGGCCCAGCACCAATGCCTAACCTCCTGTAACTATAGCTCCGTGCATCCTAGCTCCTCTACCCTCTGTGGGCACCCCAAATTACCTGAATCCTACCCCCACCACCATAGAGTCTCACAGCACATATGATTAAAAACTGAAAGATTTTTTTTTAAAAATGCATAGTTTGCATGTTTTGTCTCACAGGGTCCGGTTAGAAGATTTTGAGGGACTTTGCCAAGCATTGTGTAATTAGTCTGATTGGATTAAAATTGGGGATGACCTTGACTTTTAGGGTTAGCCTTAACTTGGTTCATTCATTAAATTAAATTTCCCAACTCAAACCTTTCAATTCTATCCTCATAATTAGGTGCAGCATCGTAATCCTAGATGCAGCATAAATTGTTCTCTAGTGGCATTTAACAGAGTGTTTGTTGACTCTCATGAATACTCAGAGAAAGCCTACCATTGGGAATAACTTAGTGACTGACAACAACGCCTTAGCAACCATCTGATTGTAGTTACAGAGGAAATTTACCTTGGCTTGAAGAATCACATGCCACTGTGATTGACAGAGTCTATAAGACAATCAAGGTCAAACCCTGAATGAATTCAGTAAGTGGCTCTGTGCACTGACAGATAAGTCATGTGTCAAATATTGCCTAGCCATCTGCTTACTCCTCGTGATTAGGCTAGGCTTGCGATGTTTAACATCTTATTGAGGGCAATTCTCTAGGAAACACATTTATAGTTTATCATCAAAATGCACTTTATCTACTAAAAAAATGATTCAGCCCAAAAAGAACTTGAGAAAAATCCATTGTATGACTCCAGTATGACATTGTATTATAAAAAGCTTTGAGTGATTGTCATAACTAAGTTACAAAATGTTTTCATTTTAAAGTGATTGATGCATTATTAATGACTTTATATTCCCTAATTTGGTTAAAACTAGGTGCTGAAAATGACATTCATTTCTTAATGATTATATGACATTTCTTAAGTGATTATAAACCCTGATTTCCAAGGATTTCAGAAGTACTCAAATGTCTTAGGACTATTAGCCAATCTATATACAGAGAGTGGATAGTGAGAGGTGCCTTGTGGCAAATTCTGAACATGAATCTATAGAATATGTCAAACACCAGGCAGTGCAATCATTTGAAAGGGAAACCAGTTGTTATATGTTCATTGTGCTTAGAGTGGGTCTCCAGGTCTGATGTCTGATAATCAGATGGCACATCCTGCTGTAACTCTTGTGCCTTTGGAAAGAATCTCAGCTGTGTGGCTTATCAACCAACAACTTAAAAGCCAAAGCTGCTTTTTTTCAATGATGATTAACTTCCACTCTTTGCAAATTCCAGTTCCCTTTTAACTAGACTACTAAAAATACTGTTTCCGGGATGGAGTCTAGTTCCGTAGTAGAATGCTTGCCTAGCATACTTAAATCCTAGGGTTCTTTCCTTAGCATCCATGAAGGAAACCTTATTGATCATAAGTTGGGGGAGTGATGCAGGCAAGATGAACAAATATGAATTCACAGTCCAAGAAAACATAAATAGCAACAGTTAGAGCAGTTTGTCAATTACATGTCTCCATGCAAAGAACATTTCTAAAGTAAATGACATCAGGCAATGCTGTCTTACCATCAACAACATGACATTCTGTAACATCCCAACACTCTGGAGAATAGAACTGAGGTTTGGATTCTCAGCAAGTATTCTAGGTAGTTTTATTTTAGGATATGGCCAGTGCTAATCATTTTTGAATGGATCCTTACTTATCAGCTGTAATATATTTATTTTCCACTCAATATTCTTTCTCCCTCCTCTCCTTTTCCCTCCCCTCTTTTTCCCTCCTTTGTTCTTTCGCCTCCCTTCTTTCTTCTCTCTCTGTCTTCAAAGGGAAGATACTAAATAAATATACAGTAACCCTGACTTAATTGAACTGTTCTCTGTCCATTGTTTTAGGCAATGTTTATGGATGTATTAGGTGTAGCTTGTCTATTTTATTATAAAATATGAGATCCCATGCTATAATTTTTCACTAATAATCAGAGCATTTCTGATGCCTGCCATGCATTATGAACTGTTTGAAATAGTACGTAAAGTATGATAGGCAAATAAAATAAGTACTGACTATGTGTCATATTATATATATAATAAATTATATAAATAAATCATTGAAATATGAGCCAATCTGCCAGAAAAACTTATTATATATGTAAAGTATTATAGCATTAATAGAAAAAATGCCTTTATGTAATCCAATTATTGGTAGCACGGGAACTGTTTTCTAAGCAAAACTTGCTCATAAGTTTGTTTTTGTCTTTTTGAGAACTGACATTTTTAAGATAAAGCCACCAGCTCAGCGTGTATATTTTGTTTCCTCCTGAATGATTGTGTTCAACTTAAAATGACTGCTCCTAACAGCAGGTGCTCTCTTCTCTGTTTTGAATTATATTGAACATGCTTTTGATGTTCACAAATATTGAAAAATCAAGTATAAAAATGCTGAGATAAAAGAGCTATATGCATATGGTAAGAAGATAAAATTTTAGTTGAAATTCATGTCTTCTCTAAGGAATAATTCTCAATTAATGTAGCTAGCATTGTTTACCCAGACCTTTAGAGACTCTTTTGCTCTGTTTTCAAAACACATTTGAAAGCAAGAAAGAGTTAGAACTCCTATTAAGTGGTCACAGTTGGTAGTATTAGTTATATGTGACAGACACGATTTTACTGGTGTGTGTGTGTGTGTGTGTGTGTGTGTGTGTGTGTGTGTGTGTGAGAGAGAGAGAGAGAGAGAGAGACAGACAGAGACAGAGAGAGAGACAGAGAGAGAGACAGAAAGAGAGAGACAGAGACAGAGAGACAGAGACAGAGACAGACAGACAGAGGATGTTCTCTGAAATTACAAGCACTCACCATCATATCTAGACTTCCATATGGGTTCTGGTGATAGATCTCAGGTCCCTCATATTTGCAAGGGAAATACTCACCACTGATATCACCCAACACAAAGTGATTTTACCGTTTTAAAAAGCAATCATCTTTTAACAGTTTTAGAGGGTTTATACTAACATACCAAGAGGATTTAACTGACAGATCCATGCAAGTTTTGTCATCAGAGGATTGCACTTCAAAGCAAATTTATGTTTAAGTATGTTTTCTCAGTTCCTGAGGGGGGATTAGAAGAAACAATAGGGTTTTGCTTGATTTGACTTATTTTAATTGTATTTCTTTACCTATGCACTGTCCTTTTCATTTGAGATTTATTTTGAGTGTGATAAACAATCCTGTTGTCAGGAATGATTAGGATTTTCTATTACCTGACCATTAGCTATTCCCTTAAACAAGACCCTGGTTACATAGATCTGTTCAGTGTTAGGTGAAAAGCAACAGTAATCTGTGTGCTTGCCTTTTTCACCTATTGAGGAGATGTACAGCATATCTAGATGGTGGATAATTAAAAATATCAGTTACCTAACCATGGACTTTCATCGTATTTGATAAGGATGCTCACTTACCCCATCCAAGCTTCAAAGACAGAAGATGTGGACATTTTATTAAAAGAAAAAAATATGTTCAGAACCAGACTGTTTTCTTTACAGGGCATTCCAGAGCAGCATCATTTTTTATCTATATGGACAGAAAATTTTTATTCTTGTGAAAATATACTTCCTTCTGAAAATGGGTAGGAGAGGACTTTCTTGCATAGTGGAAATGACAGTGATTGTGGTGTCTGGGATTTTAAACACCCGCTGTCAGTCCAGATTGAGGACACAGGATAATTGAGAACTAAGGAAGGAGGGTAACTTAGTCACTGTTGACTCCCTTGGTGTTTCTAGGCCATCTATTCCTGTATGAACTGCTTGGTGCTAGAGTTTGAATGTTTGTGTTCTCTCTGTAACTCATGTGGAAACAATCCTCAGTGGAACAGCATTAGGAGACTGGCCCTTTAAGAAATGTTTATGTATAAGTGTTGTGCCCTCATGTATGGGTTAGTGTCTTAATAAGACAGCTTGAGGGGTTCATCCATAGCTTCTATACTTTCTGCTATGTTAAGAGACAGCAATCAAGAATCACGTTAGAGAAAAGTCAGTCACAGATAGCAAACAAGGTGACGCTTAGAATTTGGATATTGCAACCTCTAGAACCATATTGAAAGGTTTTGTGTTTATGTATGACATGATGTGTGGTATTTTGTTAAAGTCGATTATCCAACTGAAAACTGCCTGGCTTGACATTCAGAGTTCTGGTGACAATGGTCTTGCCCTCTGCATCCCTACTGCTCAAAGGGAGTTTTGATTTGATTATGACTCAGACTCTGCTCAGAGCCTGACACTTAGTGTTCTGCAGTAGACCTTGTTAGATTTTCCTCTTTCTCTTTGCAGGAATCCACTGAGACAAATGTCTAGTTTTGGACACAAGAGAGGACCTCTTGTTCCCATGCATCTCTCTCTATTCATCTTTGTAAAGGTTGATTTTCCCCTCTCATGTAGAATGTCTCGATTTTAGTCACAAATCTGTTACTGTGATAAAAGCACATTAACCAAAAGAATCTTAGGGAAAGAAAGGTTTTATTTCAGTGAACAATTCATCATTCAGTAAAGTCAGGGCAGAAATTCAAGCACCCACTTGACACAGAATACAAAGAGATTCCTTTCTCAGGTGGTCCCAAATGTGTCAAATTGGAAGTTAAATCTAAGGAGAACAACCTCCAAATATGTATCCAACTTTTGGATTATTGCTTTTTCCACTTAAGTCTAAATGCATATTCTAGACATTTTGTGCACCCTGAAACATTCATGAGCCCTGGTCCTCCTGCCCCAGAACATTTGTCTTAGCTTCTAAGTGGACACATATAACTGAGTGTGCCACATATCTCCTGTGTGTGCTGTAGGAATGTGGCAAAAAGCAATTAGCAAATTATTTGAGTCATTGAATACTTTGTGGACAGTTAGAGGACTGATGCTGAAGCCGTACCACTGTTCTGAAATAAAACAAAAAAGGAGTATCTTTAGGGTTTGATGTTGAAATATCTTGAGGTTCCAGTCATAATACTGGCTACTTATCAGCTATTAAAGCCCTGGAGACATCAAGTTTTCCTTGACTACTTGAAAGAGTTAAAGTCACCAGTTTTTAGAATGTCTTGTCTAATTAATTACTTGATTAATTAAAGTGAAAGACTGCACAGGATTAACTGTACTCTCTGTACTTAGTAAAGCCATTTAACCTTGAATGGACCCCTAACAGCATCTCATATATTTCTGCTTTCCAAATTATAGCTGTGGTGTAGCTTTTGTCCCATGAAAGAAACAATTGTATTTCTTTTTAAAATATTATATGTGTATGGGTGTTTTTCCTGCATGTATTTTGCTGGACCACATGGATACCTGACACCTACAGAGACAAGAAGAGGGTGTTGGATTCTCTGGGACTGGAATTACAGACAGTTTTAAACTGGCATGTGGGTACTGGGATGATCCCCAGGAAGAGCAACCAGTCTCTTAACCATATTTCTATTCTTTAATTGTCATTCTTAATTTCTGGATTCATGGTCTGCTGTCGCTTACATGGTTAGCTATTGGTACCCAGTTCAGATATACTATGACAGGGTCTGACTTTACTATAGTGTGTGAGTGGCTGACATTGTATTGACTATTGGTCTTAGCCTGATGTGTCTGTGCAGGATGCCAAAGCAGTATGACCTCTTGCTGTTTACTTTGCTCCTCCAGAGTAGATTGGGGTGATACTTTTTCTTTCTTTTCAGCTCAGCTCTTGAGTATGAACTGAGATACGGATATCTATGTAGAGAATCATGGAGATATAAAAAGAAAGACTAGACTGCTAAAACTGAGATTTTTCTGTATAACAGTGTTGTTTTATGGATTTTAAAACATTTGAAAAGTGAAAAGAAATTAACTATGGTTGGACCACCTATATAATTTCTGGATTAGGGAACCAAAACTCCTGATTAGTACTTAATTAGGTTAATGTTTGTAAGTATGCCATGTGCCTGATTTCCTAGACAGCCAGGGGGGTGATGCCCAAATAGCCAGTAA
The DNA here is from genome assembly GCA_902168325.1 of Peromyscus nudipes. Lineage (NCBI taxonomy): Eukaryota > Metazoa > Chordata > Mammalia > Rodentia > Cricetidae > Peromyscus > Peromyscus nudipes. Next base: position 34,924 of record CABHPH010161895.1, on the reverse strand, counting down.
TCCTGAAGATCGCTCACTATCACAGAACATAGTCTCATTGATCTGCATCATTCTTTCCTACAAATGTATACTATGGATGATTCCTGGAAACAACAGGTGTAAATTTTTCCCTTTGAGCTACTTGAAAATTCACTGAGTGACCTATGAAATCATTTTATCTGCTTCTAGCTCAAACCCTGTGAGACATAATTGTATATATAGCTTTCTGAGCTTTGTACATTATTTTATACCGAGGTCATATCTCTTAGCTTACTTTTCTTAAAACAAATTTGTAAAGATAATCTACTTGATTACTTTGCTACATTTCTCTTGAGATCCTTGATTCTTTGGCCCTTCAATATGTCAGAAGTCTATGTGAATACACATGTGTTCTTCCATTGAGACATTCCTAGTGATTTACTTTTGGATTGCACCAACTCATAGTGTCTTGGATGCTGTCATGCTGGCCCACTTGCTGTTGGAGTACATTTCGAAGGTTGAGCGCATGTTATTAACTTATCTTCTTTTTGGAAACCAGTGCTTTAGGAAGAATAGAAAAGAATAGAGATGACTTGTCAGTTAAATGAGAAGGGCAAGGGGTCCTGGAATAGTTTGAAAGTTAGAGGAATAGAAGTTCCCGGAGAACTTTGGACCATTGAAGGGAAATAAAGACAGTCAGTGAAGCTAGTCATTGCTTTTATATTAATGCTCCCATGGCAGAAGGCTTAGCTTGGTTCTGTAATGTAGGTCACATTGCTACAATGAGTACAGGAGTACTGACCTCCTTCTGAAACTCTGATTTCTGGTCTTTTGTGTATATACCCCTAAGTAGGATTGCTAGATTGTACCCTACTTGAATGTAAATCTTTTAAAATGTGCCACATCTCTCTCCCAAATATTTGGAAATGGTTTTTGATACAACATTGACTTTTCTGGCCTATAAAAATAAAGGGAATAAATTAGAATGTTTTTGTTAAAGCTTTGGTTACCTAAAAATGGAAAATAACAGGCACCTTAATATGTTTATTAACTTTCTAAAATGAAAATGCCATGGTGCTGTGCTGGGAATCAGGTTTTCCAACATGTGCACAATTCTTTTCCACAAGATTGGGTGGCTTCCTTATATTTTAAGATAATGATAGTGACAATTACCAAGTTTGTCTTAAACCAGCCTAAACAATTTTCTAAAGCAACTTATTTCTGACAGAAAACAGAAATTTTAGAGATGCATCCTTTAAATCGAAGGGAATGCAATTGTGATCTTCCCCATGAATTTTGAGTAAACATTATGTCATTCTCTTTTATACTGCTAAGTTTTAATGTGCATATGCAGGTGATTGTTCAATCCAATTTAATTGTCTTTGAAATTCTAGAGGTGGCATGGGAGTCAAGAAGCTTCTGCAGGCTCTGAAATCATCATCTACATTTAGTCAAGCTTCAGAAGACCCAGCTTCTGCCATCTTCCATATCACCTCTAGTTATACAAGTTCAAGGAAACGAGCTAAAAATCAGCTCTTTCTTATTTGGGGGATAAATGGCTTTTGTATGTTTCTTTGCTGTGGGTTTGAGGGACTGGAGACTGGTCACCAGTGTGTGTGTGTGTGTGTGTGTGCAAAGGGCTAAGGAATTAGAGAATAAATTGACATCAGAATGTTTTTGGCATGGCTATCCTGATAATCTTGTTTATGTGTGAACTCTACCATGAATCTTGTCTTCCACTAAGTACTTTAAAAATATTTACATAAGAAGATACTTAGTAAGCACAATTTGCCCTGTGATTCATGTGTTAATGAACATACTCAATGGAACCTATATTTCTTTGTCCATTCACCATTGTGTTACTTCTTTATTTCAGTGTTTCATTTGTATAGTCAATGCAAAATGGCTACTGAACTTCTGCAATGCCGTTTACTTAATATCTTATTATATTTGTGTTATACTCATTAGTCAACAAATCCTACAAAATACCACGTAATACCATGTTGCAGGCAAAAAAGGATATAAAGGCTCACCTTATGATGTTCATGCATAGTTGGGTGTGGTACATTGTCTGTGAATTGATCTTGTCATTATGTTTAGAGCAGCAGTCTTTCCCTAGTTGTATAAGTGATACTTGGCCTTAAATCTCTTCCTCTCCTTAAGTTATAGCAACTTTAAAGGAACCTTTACAGTTTGGAACAAATACATTAACCTGTTCGCCCCTGGGATCTCTAGAACTCTCTGCTGTTCTCTACTGTGAATTTTCCGTCTAACTGGACTCAGACTGTGTATGAAAGAAAGAGTAATAACCAAGGTTTGAATTGTTCACATCTTCATTTTTTTCATTCATTTTTAATTTCCCAAATAGCATTCCTAGTGAAATGAGAAAGAAGAAACAAGAGACAGTATACCTAAATTATTCAACTTGGACAGTGTATTAGTGGACCTTGCATGCCAGGATGGTGGTTCTGTACCCTCATGTCCTTTATTGATGATGATCTTCAAAATAATTCTGTTGGAGTAAAGTCACTTCATTTGTATCACAATAATAAGATATTGACCAAGAGATGTGATCTTTGTCTCTTCCTAATTTTGTCTCCTCGGTGGTCAGATCTACACTTGGACTCAAAAGTTTTCTGGCATGAAATTACTTTCTTTGTAACTCCTACTTGAATAGAGTGTCAGTCTTCTGAGGAGATGGAAGCCGATAGGTTCTTTTAAAAATAGAGTATTTTCAACAAAGTGTGAATTCTCTTGGAAGTGTGGCAGAACAGTGTGGTAGACATTTCAGTTATACTGCATGGGGTTGTTGATTAGTGACAAATTGGTTCAGAACCATAAATCTGCAAGACCGTCATACAGGGAAGATGTGTTTGCTTTCCCAATGATGCTCTTTGTGGATTTAGAATAATTTAAGCTTTCTCTATTAACTTGGTTGCTCTCCATTTTATCATTGGAAATGTATTTACTCTCTCCATAGCAATAAAATAGTGCTTTTGGGTGATGAGTTGTTTTTAATGTTTGAACAGAATTACACATCAGATTCACACTGATGTTGTTTCACAAGTTTGTGGTATGCTATTTTAATCAGCCCATGCAGACTGTAAATGTGTGTAATATCATGATGACTTTTTAGCAATGTCCATGTAATTTTAGTCATGGCTGTGAAATCACTCAGGGATGGATCATAGCCAAATCACAACATGCTTTGCCTAATTAAGGTACCCTCAAATTTTCACTTCAAGATATCCTCATTTATAAATAACTTTGGAGCCCTGAACTGGCATGGAACCAGTGAGGAAGAAAGTCAGAGCACAAATCAAGATAGTGCCTTTCCGTTGCCTTTCCCTTCTCCACACAGTCAGCAGAGGCTTGCAGAGAAGAGGCTTGAGTCTTCATTTGCTTCATTTTCAGTTTCATTTTCTAAGCTTTTTATTTGCCCGGCTTGTATAATTTTCGTTCTCATCCTCACAGATCCTAGTTCTTAAGTTATGCTGATTACAGAAGACATACGTTTTATGTCCTCCTGTCATTTGGGGGCTGTTCTAATAGCCAAACCTTGAGCAGTTTTGGTGACATCCAATGCCAATGACAGCTTTTATTTGGAATGGGCATACAAGGAAATGACTGGGGAAACGTGGCTGGGAAAAGTGTATCAGAATTTCACTCAGGCAAGATATCCTCTGGGTCCTGCAGCCACCCATGGTCAAGAGATCTGACCACTATACAGCCATCATACAGCAATGTGACTGAATTATTGTCTCTAGGCAGGACTTTTTCACATGGCCTCGTTAACCATCTCCTAACGGCCAACAAATTGATCACTGCAGTTTGCTGATATGGATGTTAACCTGCCCTTTCTCCATGAAGCAGTTTAACTAATCCCTTATATGAAGGTTCCTATGGACCAATCTTTACCCTTTTCTTCTGTACTATTCCTACTCACCTTACTGCTTAGTTCTTTATCACAGGATTTATAAAAAACAATGTATGTACTCTGGTACCTGCATACACACAAACACATATCCATGTACATACAAATACGTATGTAACTGTCCCACAGACAGTTTTCCGTTATGGAGGCTCCATCTTATCCATCCTCAAGCCTCTGTCAATACTGTTCAATTACATATTTTTATGCATTAGTAGTCTTGAAGTTATTAATATTTGGTAATATAGTGAAAGTTCCATCTGGATTCTGGTTTCAACACAGTCATGGTTTATTTATGAACTATCTATGAAAAAGTTCATGCATCAGGACACAAACTTCAGGAACAGACTAACCTATTGAAGAGTTCCTATCTGGATGAGATATTAGAAGATGAGGGCTAATTGGAGATAGTGGGTCATGGGGGTTTGCATTCCCTAGAAAGGCATGCCTTGTATCTTGTCTTCATCCTTCTTTATTCTCTTTGTGTCTCTACTTTGTCATGAGTTAAACATCTTTGTCTACCTTGTGTTCTCCATCATGATATTCTTCCCCACCACAGGTCTAAAATAATGGAACAAGCTGAGCATAGAAGTAAATGTCTGGGAGGATGGCCCCAAATCAACACTGCTTCTTTTAATTTATGTCAGATATTTTATTACAAAAAAGCTATCATATATTCAATAAGTTGTTATTGATATTAATATTTTTATTCAACATGCATTAAGTGCTTCTTGTATGCCAGATTGTTCCATGTGCTATGATATAGCCATGACTATAATCACAATAGAAACAAAACATCCTTTTTCTCCCAGAATTTGCATCATATGAAGAAAGACAGTGAATAGCACAGTATGTAAATGTTCAAGACAAACAGGCAGAAAACTAAAATAAGAAATGTGTATATCGGTAGATAGTTTAGCTGGGATCTGAAGTGATCAACCACAAAAGTCATAGAAAGGGCATTCAAAGCAGGGGGAATAGCAGATGCGCAGACTCCAAGTTGGCTGTAAATGTGTCATATTATACAACTGTGAAGGTCATTGTGATCAGTGTGTTGAGTGAGGGTGAAATGCCAGAAAAATAAGCAAAAGGGGCTATTTAGATTTTATTTGCCATGCGTTGAAACAACAAGGGAGACTGTAAATTATGCAGTGTCATGATTTTTTTATTGTTAACATACTAGTCAGACAATGGATGAAAATGGATTTAAGAGATGAAATGAGATAGTAGCGATCCTATGTAGGAAGTTATCATGACATTGTAAGGAACAGGCAGTTTGTTGGTCAAGATGTTGATAGATATGGAGATGACTGGGTAGATATTGGAGCATGTTTAAGCTGAGAATGGAGATTTATTGATGGCTTTGAAAATTTAAGTTAAAACAAAAACAAAAACCAAACTTCTAGGTCTTTGTTTTAATGGGGATTCCTTTAAATATCCCTGGAGCTGGGGCATCAAAAATCAAGATTATAGATAAATCCCTATGTGTTGTTACTAGCATCTAATAAGTAGGTATACTGCAGGACTTCCCATAACTTGAAGGATAGCCCCCTCAACCAGGACTGTTACATCTGTGCTGTTATGATGTAAATTCTCTGAAATACCATCTTACAGGAAATGTGAGAAACAATAAGTCATATATTGTGAATCAGGACAGTGTGCCTTATAGGCACAGGGTATCACAAGAGGTCTTTTGATTAAAGACATTTGTACACTTGGGTTATCAAAAGAATATCTTTGATAGTAGTGCTGAATCTACACAGCACATTTTAAATCCTACTTTTGTTAACCCACTAACCCCATTGTGCATCAGTAAAGAAGCAGAAAAGAATTTCAAAAACTGTTTCAAGATTTCATTTGACTTCACTACAAGCATACTTTTAAATTGTGTTTCAGATTCTGAATATAAAATTTACGATAAACAAGCTTTAAAGTAAACCGTTCTTTTTAAAAGAAAGCCGTGGGTGGGAGAACGTGAGACTTGAGAGGGATCGTGCCACCTATTTTCTTTGAGAAATGTCAATGCAGCTAATTAAAGAACCTCCGGAGACAGTGGAGACACGAAGACAGTAGCTCATTCTCCATTCCTCCCATATCTGTGGCCACAAGCTCACCCCACACTGCTCTCTGCACCAACCCTTTCTTAGGACAGGCCATCTGCCCTTCAGAACCTTATGCCTCAAAATGAGGGGCACCGGGAGTAAACCATTCCTATAATTAACTTCTAGAGTACTACTGCCTACCATGAAAGAAAGTTTTTCTTGTTTTTTTTAATCCTATCTCGATGAGTCCTTAATTGGATACAAGATAATGTTGGTAGAAGTTTAAAATATTTAACCAGCAGTAAATATTCAAGGCAGTCATTTGAGGTAATCAATGGCTAGGTGAATGCATACATTAGCTTTGGAGAATCACTTAATCAACAGTTCAAATAAACAAGCAGAGAATTCAAAATGCAGAACCAAAAATACAGAGAATTAGCAAAGATGTTAACTGCATCCCAGTACTTTCTTTCTCCAGTCATTGACTATTTAAACATTTGTCAAATGTAGCTAAAAATAACCAGTCTTGAAAAGATTCATTTTTTTTTCTTTTCCAAGGAGCTACTTTTTTAGAATGAGTGATTGATGGCTGGGTCCAGCAGGCAGTTAGGCATATGTAAGAATGAAGTGTTAGGAGGTGACCTCAGAGTAGAAAGCCTTGGGAATTCTTCTGTTAACATGAGCTACTGGTGGGAAAACATTTCTTTCTTCTTTTGTAGCCTTTCCCTGTTAAAAGTGCAGACTTTCTTCCCTGTTCTAAGTATTTTCATAGGACCACAGGTAGACTGTGAGCTGTATTTGTGAGAAAATTTGGAATCTGCCATAATGTATTAACTTGATTTAAAATATTCCTGGGTAGTTTCCTTTATGAGTCCTTCTCAAATTCTTTTATGTTTGACTATTCTGAAAAGGAAATAAATGGGAGCTCCCTAGATCTTATAGGGAGTCCACTTGGAATATTCATCAACTTGAACAATAACACCCATAAGTCATCTATTAGAGTCTCTAGTTACACAAAGACATTCCTACAGCCATTTATTTCATTTGTTTTTGGAAGGAAATACCAGCCCTGCATCCCTTCAAAGAGAATTTGTTTCTTTCTCCATCTTCAGTAGCCATTAAGCAGTTCTTTGCTTTGAAGGATACGTATAGAGCTGAGACACTTTCCGGCTGAAGAAAATGTGTTTGGTTTTAGGGTTCTCCAACTTCAAGACCTCTAGTTCTCAGGAAAGTGGCAGGATCATTTGTTTAATGTGTAGTTGTCTGCACATTAAGAGGGAGTATCGTGGGGATGTGAGTTATAAGCTCTGTTCTAATTTCAGACTCCTTGCTAATTACCTGTTGTAGCCTTGGGGTAGTCATTTACCTTGTATGAGAGGCAGGGATGTTAAAATAAGAAGAGTGAATTTGGTAAGTGGATTTAAAACTTCACGAAAAGTGATAGGACTTTCCCTGAAACTTTATTACAGAGACTAGAACTTCCAAGTTTCTGATGGATTTTTGTAAAGTCCCTCTAACAGCCTTGGTGTTGCTGATGGTGTATTTCTTTTATTCTAAAAACTATAAAGATCTAAGGCTCAGAGACATTGAATAATTTATTCAAGGTCACTTATCTAGATAGTAGTGAGCTTGTCCTTCAGCCGTAACCTACTGACCCCAGAGAACTGTTTCTCTCTCTCTTTCTTAGGCCCTTATTTAATCTGAAAATTACCATGCATTTTATAACAACCCCAATTCAGTAATGACATATATACAAGTGGCTCTTTCTATACGTTGGTATTGACTTTTATGTAGTTATGACTTATAGAGGTTGCTTAGTAACTGTTCAACTATATGCAAGTCATTTAATTTATGAAAAATCTCAGTTCTATCACTCTTCCCCAACTCAGAACCTGTTCTGAATCTCAGGTGTAACTAGTGAAGGTGCCTCATAACGATTCATCATTGATTAAAGTCTTAATTATAATATTTAGTGACTTTCTTTGGAGTTATAATTCTTATTAGCGTAATAGCTAAAATTATTTTAATGCTTTTCATTTTATGCACATAATGTCTTATGCTCCAGGTTAATGATTTTCTGCCTAGGACTCAGGGGGCATGAATTATTTATTGTATTCTTATATTTAATATTTTCTGATGTGTAGAGTGGACTGATTTGTTCTGAATTTTTATAAAAGAACTCTTGTTCTTTTCTTCTAGAGAAAATGTGTATCCTTCCTGACCATCTCACTGATGAACACTATATGCAGAATATCTTGCTATGTGTCACAATTGCGTTCTGAGAACTATGTGTTGTTGATACTGTGGGATCATAGTGATATGTGTGAGTAATAGCCAAATATTTCCTGTTCCCATTATTAATACTTTTCCTTCCTATTGTAATTCTGAGAGAAAATAATACATTTTAAGCAAATAAGCAAAAAAAAAAAAAAAGGCAAGGAAGAGAACCTTGAGTTTACCTGGGTCTTTGGCCTACATGGAATGGTGGTGTTATATTATGGATTATATTAAAGGCTAACTAGCATACCCTTGGCCTAGATGGAGAAGCTCCATTACCTTCACAATAGTAATACATCCCCATCTATGAAGTAGTATCAGAAACCAAGTTAGATAACTAATGATTCCTACAGACAGAATTTTTCCAAGTACACTGCCTGGAGCTCCTGCAAATTCATCAAAGGATGTTTCACCAATTAAAACATTTGTCCAAATTTGATCAAAAATGCTATTGTGAGTAGAAACCAATGAATAAAATATTAATCCTTTATGCAATTAAAAAAATGACACATAAGTACAAATCTTGGTAACAAAGTTGCACAGTCCACATTTCTCTCTGTACTTCTCAGGTACATGTATGGGTATGTATATGCGTATATGTGCATATAGATGTTTATGTGTGTATCAACATAATAAATGTCCATGTATTCTGAATCTATATATTCAAAGATTCATCATGAAGCACAATAAAATTGTTCCTTTTAATTTTTTAAATATAATGCTACAACATGTCATAAACTATATTTGAAGTTTTGTGGTCATTTATTGCTGTATTTCATAAGAAGCCTTGGTGAATTCTTGCAAATACACAAAAGTAGTTAACAATTATGTTCTTTAATGTATATTCTTTCAAAAATAAGTTCAATAAAATTTATGTTTCTCAATGTACTCATTACTCTACAAAAAAGTGTGCAGATCTTTGTAATTATTCCACAACTTCTGCTGCCTTCAGATCTTTACAAAGAATTAATCCTTTCATCATGTTATACAGATTTAATAAAATCATATGCAGCTTCACAGAAAAAGATTTCCTTTTGATCCTAAAAATAGGTAAACGATTTTTGTTTTTACAATTGGATCATTTGTTCATAGATTATTGGTGGAATTTTACACTTTTTTTAAATTTTTTTTGGTTTTTTGAGACAGGGATTCTCTGTGTAGCTTTGTGCCTTTTCCTGGAACTCACTCTGTAGCCCAGGCTGGCCTCGAACTCACAGAGATCTGCCTGGCTCTGCCTCCCGAGTGCTGGGATTAAAGGCGTGCACCACCAACGCCCGGCCGGAATTTTACACTTTTATGTGTTTCTACTTGTTTAACTGGTTAAAGGACATAAAAGTTCTGTATAGCTTTTACAATGGAGTAGACTTTAAACCTCATAAACACAACCTCCAAATTAATAATGTCATGCTGAGAAGGAAACAATGCTCTTAAACCTTTTCCTTCCCTTCCATGTATGGCACAAAAGAGAAATTCCCCTGTTAATTTTTGTTTCAAATTTTTCATATATATATATATATAGCGTATTCTCCCTGAATTTTGTATGTGTAAACAATTAAATATCATATTCACTGGCTTTCTTCCCCTGTGACTTCTCCTATATTTCCCTCCAAATATACTCCTTCTAGCTTCATGTCTTCTTTCCCTCCTACTCATCTTTGTCTTTCTTTCTTTTTCTTTTTTTAAAAATAATCTACTAAGTCCAATTAGTGTGGGCCATATGTGCATGGGCGTGGGGCCATCATTACCTTCTCAATATGTATATGAGTTTTTTAAAGATTTATTTTTATTTCTATTTATTTGTATGTGTGTGTGTGTGTGTGTGTGTGTGTGTGTGTGTGTGTGTCTGTGTGTGTGTGTGTGTGTATCTGAAGAGACCAGAAGAGGGCATTGGATCCCCTAAAACTGGAATTACAGTGCTTGTGAAACATCCAACATGGGTGCTTAGTCCAAACTCGAGATCATGGAAGAGCAGCATGTTTTTTGTTTTTTGTTTGTTTTTTATTTTAAATTTTCTATTTTTTTTTCCTTTCATAGTTTTAATTTTTAGTGAAAATAGATTTTTTTCATGGAATATATTCTAATCATTCTCCCCCCTAGTCCTTCCAGATCCTCCTTACCTCCAGGACACTAGCACTGAGATGGAAAATAGACAAAAACTTCTATCCCTGTATATTTATGTTTATACTAACAGGCCTAGGCTGTTCTCAGCCTTGAGTCAGAGACCCATCTTTTTTCACTGGGTTGCAGTCAATACAGAGACACATAATTTGTCAAAAGCCTGAGAATAAGAGATTAAGTGCTTAACCCTTAGTGGAACACATTCATCACCCTCCACCTTGTCCTTAGCTCAGTGAACATTTCATGAGCTTGAGTGTGGAGAGGAAAGCTGTGAAATGCAATTTGCTGCATATAACACTACTATTTCAGTCATGAACTCATAGCAGCTTTGGTCAACAGCACAAGACCTGCACAAGACCAAACTAGCCAAGTTCAGATTTAGAGGGGATGGTGTTCTCCAGGCCATAACCTTCACTGAGGAGCTGTTGGTAGTTGATAACTACTGAAGGGTAGGAGAATCCTTCTTTGAGCATGTGGCCAAGGTAGGTAACCTGCTCTGTTTTCTGTTTGTTTATTTTTGCTAAACAATATTGTCAAGATTGTCTAAAGATGTGAGGCACCTTATAGGATAATGCCACACCATTTTATCTCAGGAAAACATCAACCTGCCGTCTCATAGAGAAGAGCTTAGAGTTGGAGATACTAATTTTCTGAGTGGATAACTGGGGAAGATGAATGAGGGCAGGATATTTTGTTCTAGTAACACAGGAATGTTTCACGATTAATATTGTAGGATCCTGTGAAATAGACTCACTTTGCAATAGTAAGCTCATTATTCTCTTTATACTTAAGTATGTGTTTATAGTAAGTAAATATAGTGTGGAATATATTTGGGTTTTGATTAATAAAGTGATTATATGTTTTTATCTAAATATGATTTTGGTGAGTAAAAGACACATAAAATTGTGTCTTTTTGAATTGTCTTCAGTAAGGCATTACTATTAATTCTTTGTATTGACTGTTAATCTTAAAACATTTTTTTTGCCTACTATTCTTACCTAAAACTAAACCAAACAAAACCAAAATCCCTGGGTTTATTCAAGTATGTAATTGATATATTTTTAAATAAAAGAAAGCCTATGGTTGTTGCTTGCTCTGTAGCTAGGGTCCCACTGTCTCTGATCCCAGGGTGTGAATAGATGCAGAACCAAATGACACAGGTCTGGGAGGTTGTAAGCAATCTCGTTTTTTAAACAAAGGCCTGGGGGTATTTATGTGTGTACTTTTTGGCGGGCTCTGCTTCCAGCTACTGTGATGTTTCCTGGTTGGCTCTGGGTCATATGTTAACAGTGGTCATCTTGAGGGTCTAGTTTCAGGGTCCTCTGGGTCAGAATACTACTGCGCATGTCAGAGCTCTTTGTTAGCTTAAGACATGGTCCAGTGTTTTAAGCCTTATCTGCCTCATATGGTCTCTTTGCTTGGGTGGCTGCGACAGTAGGATCTTGATGTCTAGGACAGACAGATACATAAGGATGGAGGGGGAGAAGGGGGAAGAGGAGGAAGAGCTAGAGAAAGGGAGGAAAAGAATGAAGGAATAATGAAAAGCCATAAGAAGAATAGTATTCAAAGATTTTATTTGTATCTTTATGCTTATATATGTGAACGTCTATGTGGGGGGTTTTGCATTCAAGGACAAGTGGAGGTGCACATAGATGCCAGAAGAAGCTGGATTCCCTTGACCTAAATCCATAGGTGGTTACCAGCTGCTAGATCAGGATGCTGGGAACCAACCTCAGGTCCAGTGGAAGAGCAATCCATGCTATTAACCTCCGACTTATTTCTCTAGCCCCAGTAACATAATTTTACTAAGTGTTGTAAATTTCAATGACTGTGACATAATGAGGTGAAAATATAGAAAAATATCAGTACTGATTTAAGCAGAATCCCCTAACCTGATCCCACTCTTTCTCAGGAGTCAAGTAGTTTTTGTCCAATTTAAGCTTCTAACAGGGACATTGGGTTCTATGGGCTATGGTGACTTCTATGTTCCAGGAGATGGTTGCTACATTGCATGCCACCTGCTGAAGTTCTTACTCCCCCTGGCAGCTCTCACAGGCACAGTTATATGGGTTTCATTTTCAGGAGGCTATCACTGTGACAAGCATATAGTAGGCATATTATAATTAAAGTCACATATGTTCACACACCTTTAAAACATAGTCTCTCCATTCATTATTTTGTCCTGGTGTTCAAGAAGACTACCAGAAATTTGGAATGACACAAAATGCTATTTGTTCCAACAAAGAGACATGGATTCTATTCTCAGAAAACTAAGAAACATCTTACAGAGGATTTATTTACTTGTAAACTTTAGTAAGAGGTAGATAAGTCCATGCATCTCATGGAAAAAAACAAAAATTCAAATAATCAGCAGTTCTGGAATTTGAGCCTCTCATACTGAGGAATAGGAAACTGAGTCTTCTGCATATAAAACAGGGATGTAACAGAGACTCAAAGGCATATTCAAAGCTATTTATCTCTTTGTAGGCAGTTATTTTTACTGAGGAGAGTACCTCACCTTTTTGTTTTATGGTATAGTCTTTTTCATCCAGACATCTTCATCCCTTACGTTTTTAACCAATGATATTATTGAATCAACTCTTTTGAGGAAGACTGAGAATGAAGTAGGGCACCGTCTCCCCATTTTCTCTTTCCAAACAGTAGAAATAGATCAAAGTTAGGGTCAGAGCCAATATTGTCAACTTATAAAAGAGCTCACTCATCATGTCTAACTTTCTTTGACAGTATCTTCAAACGCTTCTCTATCTAAGGATGATTTTATTGTCAATAGGCAATCAGTCAGATCAATGTTCATTTCATTTGTGAAGAAAACCACATCAAGTAAATTTCATTATTAAACCTAAAAAATCAATACACATTTGTGCCAGAGTTCTGTAAATAATGAATGTGAGTACTCTTTTACCCTGAAATAACATTTTTAGGGATTTTTTACTATAAGAAATGAGAAGACATATTTGTTTCTCCTCAGAATAGTAAATGTATCTTTATCTCAGACAGTGATATCAGAATGCCTGGCATCTGTATTCAGGGCTTCTACCCTGAGTGTTGTGGTATATTAGCTCCTTTCCTCCCAAGAGCTTTGTAACATATATCAGGATGTTAAATTTTACTTTTTCTTTCTGAGATAGGTCCTAACAATTCTACCATAGTTAGTCACATCCCAGTGCTAAGTTCTAATTACAATTCAGTAATTACCATACAGAACAGATGTCTATTGTGTTCTAGAGAATTAAAAAAAGAATGTTGGCATGTGATCTACACCTGTACCTTCCGTGGTGTTTCTGCAACAAGAAGTAGTAATCAGCATTAATACACAGACTCAAGTTGCCAAGGTCTCAAATTTAGCTGATGTAGAGTGCAGCATAAGGGTTTCTGTTGCCAACACATCAAATGCTCTCTAGGCTCCCCTCAGCTTTCCCAATTGCCAGTCACTGAATGTCAGCTTTCACCTTGTAAAGCAAATTTTGATTTTGTTCAATTAAGTAGTATATTGGTGAAGTGGGATCCCCTAGGAAGTAACTTCCCTGAAAACATGAGATAACACTGTGGCAAAGTGATTCTATTGAGGGTATGTGTTTTGTTGTTAATTTCTTATATTATGCACAGCCAGGATAATGGAAATAGAACTGAGGAGAGCAAGAGAGCAATGGGTAGACTCAAAATATAGTTTCTTTGGCAGAGGGTTCATTGATATGCTGCAGTCCTAGTCATATTAAAAATGAAAACTGAAAAAGCTAGCAATTTTTAAAATTATACTATGATTCATTATATCATGTCATCTAGTAGTATATTAAGTTTGTTGCATTCTAATTTCATAGTTATAAATCCTGTACTCTTTCCACCTGGGCTCAGCTAAACTGGTCCCCATGACTTTAAGGCAGGGTTGGTTTTTGTGTTTTAAATGTATATTTGGTCAAAGTTTACTCCAGGAGATAACATAGATAAATTGGTTTAAATGCATCAGCCTCTTGAGTGATTTCTATACTCAAGATATGGGTGAATGTAGCTTAAGGAAATGAACATATGAACACTGAAATCTGCATATTTCTATATTGCTACACATTCCAGCACATCAGGTAAGTTTGATGTCTGCATCTCAGTGTAGACAGCTTAAGAGTAGCTTGCAGTGACCAGACTTAAGCATGTCTTTTTGGTAGTCATTTGTGATCAGACACTGATGCAGTTTTTGTGGTTTAATGCTTATGTTTAATATTTACAAGCCTGTCATTTATGTCCTTGCATGGAACAATGCCTATACCTAATCCCCTCTTTCTTTTCCCTCTCACAAACTGGTAATGGTGGCAAAATATTTCTCAGATGGAGGGATAAATTATGTATGACTATATTTTGACATTGAATTGAAATTGCACTACATATCCTCCTAAAAATGGAAATTTGACAAAAATACAAAAAGATTGCAAAGTCAGGGGCAAAAGCACGAACACATGGAAAGAAAAGTCACTTTCAATGAATCATAATGATGATAAAAACCACTGATGTTGAGGTAAGACATCATATTGGTGAGGAAGGTCTTACCTAAATCTCATTATATAAAAACACATTTCTCAGAGAGTCTACTCTAGTACAGTTAAATCTTATCTAATTTTCTCGTTTAATAGTGTTTAATAGTATTTCAGATCTAGGTCCAATTAAAAAGGAGAAGATGTGCAAACAGAAATACACTTCTTCAGCAATTAAATTTTCAAAAGAGATTATACATATTTGAAATATTTATAATACAAAGAAGAGAGAATCAACACCTATATATTGAATCTCCTTTGAAACAAGTTACTGACATTGCTGTGCTGCCATTAAGCATAATTAATTAAATTAAATTAAATTTAGCCCAGTTAAATTATTTTAAGATTTGTTTTTATTATTTTTATTCATGTGCATGTCTATATTTCTGTGTTAGTGAACCTGTGTAATACAGGTTCTCACAGAGGTCATAAGGGGCTTTCAGATCCTTGGAACTGCTTGATGTGGGTGCTGGGAACACACTTGCATTCTCTGGAAGGGCAGCAAGTGCTCCCTCAACTCCTGAGCTACCTTTCTGCCTCTGAATTCTTAAATTACAGAAAGAAAAGGAAAGAAGAGAAGAGAAAGCCCTCTCACTTTAATCTCCTACCCATCCTACATACCCATCCTACTCACTCTTAGAGTTACAAGATTTCTCAAAATAATTGTATCTATCCCATTTGCTTGTTTATGTCTTTACTGAAAAATTACTCCCCAACACATACAGTATTACTAAGTGTTGATGAAGTTTATTAACATGAAATGAGGAAATGTACATTAATTGTCTTCTTTCTTTCTTCTCTGTGTATTTGATATGATTATATGCATTTATTTTAAAGGCTGTATACTACTCTATTGTATGACTAGGCCTTGTGTATATCATACAATAGAGTCTATGCATGGTTATATATATTAAACTACATATATCATATATGCATAGACTCGAATATACATTATTTATAGTCTAATATGCATTATCTAATATTATATATATATAGTCTAATATCACTTGGCTTTTAATCTTTATTTAGGAAAGTGTTACAGTGAATGTACCAGTGGCAGGCTTCCAATGCAAATGTTTCTCTTGTGCTTATTCTTGTACATGTTGGGCCACTGGACTTTGGGTTATATGTGCCTGCATAGTGCACATTTATTCTAATTTATGCTGTGTAACTGTCTTTTAGTGCTTTTATGTTCTTGCTGGTTCCCCACTCTTCCATTCTTCCTGGGCCTGTGGAGACAGCCTTTGGACTATCTTGTCATCTCGGTCTGGGGCACTTTATGTGTCAGACATTGTCTTTGTACATCGGGAAAGGAAGCTTCAACTATATCTCCATTAGCTTGTGAGTGGATAATGCCTGCTACCAGTCAACTTTATTTTGTCACTTAGCTCAAATAAGTTGATTTGACTTTGATGTTAAAGGTCCTTGGATCCGTGCTCTGAACAGATCTGTTCTGTCTCAAAGTCTTTCCTTCTGGGTACTACATTAACTGTAAGGTAAGAAATCAGCAACTTCCTGAAGTTTCTCTTACAAGGTTTGAAATTCCATTTCCCGAAACTAAGTTAGCTTCCCAAGACATTGATTGATTCAGCCGAATTTCCAAAGTCTTGAGTCTTCTTCCTGACACTCCACCAGCCATCTCTTGTCTCTTTTGGAGTGTCTGTGTTCTGAGAAGCTTGCTCTCCATTTGTTATCACACACGGAGGTAATGCGTCTGCTGACCTAGATCTCTCTTGTCACCTTTCTGAACCTGAGCACTGGAGTACTTCTAGAGCAATTTAATCTTCCACTGTTCATTCTGCCATTGATGCCAGTTAAGAAAAAAGATTTATCACTGTCACCCGTAGAAGTGACTTCCAGCTGTTTGATCCACTTTCCTGTAAATTCTCATCATTTGAAAATGTCTTTGTCTCCTTTAACAAGCTTTGGAAATTTTAATTATTTCCACAAGTGTTGGATATTTCACATCTTCTTCATGATATAAACCTCTATGTAGATGTAACTAATATGTTCTGATGACCAGGAGGGAAATAACTACTTTTGGCTCAAAAATCTGTAACATATCACAAAATATGAGGCCTAAGGCAGGCATTATAAAAGGAAAGCATCTATTAAAATGTTGTCTTTATTGATCTCATATACAACACATTTTAGAAACATTAAATAAAGAAATGAATAAATAAAAATAGATTATCTTGAAACCAATATTAATGTTTGGCACTGGTCTAACACACACACACACACACAGCAATAAAGTACACATGTTACTTTAATAAATATTTGAGTGCCTACTACCACTTACAAAGGTTAAAAATATATCAATGAGAAACAGGTAGCAAAAAACAACTGAACCTCTGACAAATTGGAAGACCAGAATTTCTGACAGGAAGTCAGTTTAGCTGAGCTTCACAGGATAAGATATACAGGCATGTGAAGATAAGGAAGAAAGCCTCACAGAGGGAAGAAAGTATATTTGGTAAATATAAAGAGAGTAGGGAATATGTAGCTGAATCTGTTAAGAGGTCTATGAAAGATCAAGAGAGGAGAAAATACAGATGACTTTAAAATGAACTTTAAAATAAAACTATACAATAAAGCTAGTTTCAGATATATTAAAAGTTTATAAAGGTTCATTTTAAAAATCAAACACTACATTTTTTTATTTTGTTATGAAATTCTAAACATGTATAAAAGTTTTTTTTATAATATGTGATCAAATCCAAACTTGTGTAATTTTATAAATATAGTAGCTTAAATATTTTGTGACTTGGAAGGATAAACATTGTCTCTAATTGTTTTATTTCTGTGTTATTTGGACACACACAAGCAGTTTTAAGCTAAAGGGACCCTTTCTAATATAAAGGGAGAATAAATGTTTTCATGTAACCAAAAATGATTGGTTTCTGTCTGCTGATCTCCTCACCCAAATGCTCCTGTCATGAACAAGATCCTTCCATTTCTCATCATGATAGAAGCCATTTATCACATTGTCCTGTAGCAACTCCTGTTTTGCTTATTATTTAAGACCAAAATGAGTCATCCTCCTTTCTATATTTAGGGATTGTAGGAAGCTGTGCTATGACATGTAAGATATGAGGAGCATCCGCTAAAGAAAATGTTAGAGCTGAAGGTGTGAAATATTTAAAGACATGGTAAGCTTGAAACCAAGCTTCTCTCTAGTATTACAAAGGGCTCTAAGATTCTACTAACCTAATAATTCCTATCTATCTTCATAAGGCAGGTATTGTCTTCAGTAAATACACATATTCATATGAATGGCAAGTTGACTTGGTACTAACTCTCATATCTGGTTCAAAGTCTTCAGGTAGAGTGTTGACGCACACACTGTAACTAGTCAGCTTCTATGTATCTCAAAAGTAACACTTTTATTAGGAACACATAAATATACCTAAGTATAAGAAAACTTTTTTGTGTTTGTTCCAGTTACATAGGTTATTTCTAGAAACTTATGCAAATCAGTCAGACATTCCCAATGAATTGAACTTTAAAATGTTTAAAGTTTAGTTCTATTTACATGCCCATGGCTATTACAACAAGGTCATTTGACTTGGCTTCTTCTGTCTACTATATCCCCTAAGCCATTGCTTGCTTTTCTGGCTTATTATGTAAGATTTTCAGCTATCACTCAAGTGATAACTAAATAGCCTCTCATCTTTGATATTACTGTCCTTGTATATCAACCCATACTCTTCAAGAACTGAAGAGTCAATCTATGTCCATATCAACAATAAAAGTGTTTGTTTTAATTATAACAAGGTGATTTGTCCTGCTTTTAAATAATTCACCTAAAATTCAAAATCAACCTTCATATTCTAGCCTTACTTAAGCATTATTTTATGATCCTTATTTGTTTGATTTTTAGTCATCAAATCTTCCCAGGTGAAAGTTGAAATTTTTCAGAAACATAGATGATAAAGTTGATGAAATTTGTTTTTGACAAATTCATGCCTGCTGTGTTTCTGTTTATTGCACTATGATGTTTTTCTTCTTTAATTTGTTTCAGGTTCTCTTTCCTTCTCCTTTCTATCACCAGTAAAATGTTGTTTCTCCTTGGCCAGGACACAGTATAGATGAGCTGGTCATCATATGGCTACATACTGTTAGACAAGCATAGCTACATATATTCCCTAATGTCGATCATAATCTTTTCTTCTGTCTTGAACCCCAGTATATTCATCTCTTCCAGTGTTATTTTTTTTTACTTCCAATGAAATTTACTTAAATTTCTTGGTCAAGCTCAAATCACACTATTCTCTCTCTCTCTCTCTCTCTCTCTCTCTCTCTCTCTCTCTCTCTCTCTCTTTCTCTCTTAGACTCTCCCTTCTAGTAATCATATACAATACTATGAAAGTGTTTCTTATTGTGTTATTTGTAGGGAAGACTTTTAAAAATCTTTCCTGCTAAGATATTTCCTAAATTGCACTTAAAATATTTTTGCAACTATCAGGACATGTACTTCATCTATGTTATATTTTCAGAATATTAAATAGAAAGTTTCTTATCAAGGACATTAATCCCCTTTAATTTATTGACTTTCAATTATTTGTATGTGTCTATGTTGTTGGGAGACAGTAGAAAGTCAATGGATGATGTAAGTATTACTTCACTGAAGTAATCAGCTATGGTAACACTCGGGCCTGTTTAACTTTACAGCTGTTCTGTTTTGCAACAAATCAGGTAGCTGTCTATTTGATCATCTGTAAAAAGAAAAGGAGTAGAATGTTTACATTTATTAAAAAAACTTAAACCCATAATAACTGCAGAATATTTTGATGACAGTCTAATATAGAAAGAGTTCAACAGAGCCGGGCGGTGGTGGCGCACGCCTTTAATCCCAGCACTCGGGAGGCAGAGCCAGGCGGATCTCTGTGAGTTCGAGGCCAGCCTGGGCTACCAAGTGAGTCCCAGGAAAGGTGCAAAGCTACACAGAGAAACCCTGTCTCGAAAAACCAAAAAAAAAAAAAAAAGAGTTCAACAAACTAGTAAGGAACCATTGTATGGTTGCTTTCAGTGGTGGGGAGATAGAATGCAATGATATAAAGGGGAGAAGAGAATAATGGAACAGAACTGACTAAACAGCGTGGAGATGGGAGAGCAGGGAAGAAGAAGAGGAAGAGGAAGAGGAAGAAGAAGAAGAAGAAGAAGAAGAAGAAGAAGAAGAAGAAGAAGAAGAAGAAGGAGAATGAGGAGGAGTAACTAACAACACAGGCTTTTTTGAAAAAGTCATCTGTAAATAAACATACTGTAGAAGTTTCCTAAATGAGTTAGACCTTTGGAAGTTGTTGGCCAGTGTGGTCACATAGACATCAAAGTTGTGGGTATTGTCTATACTGGTTATCCTCCAGAACTTGGTGGCAAAATACTATTGCTGAAGACACCATTCCTCTGAGTCACAGAACATGAAGAAATGAAGCTGGTTCTGAGTTGGAGGTTTCCTTCTTACTGGTCAGCATTCATAGTGCTAGAAAGTATAATGCATGCTTCTACAGGAAAAAAAGAAATCATCAATCTTAGCCAACTGAGAAACTTGCAAGCCACAGTAGAGTGGCCTGACAAGATAGCCCCCCTGGTGCAATAGTGGCACAAACGTTATGGGAGTAAACAATCCTGTTGGGTGTCAAGCTTAATTCTCAAGATTGATTTTCACTTGGCAGGATTGTTGGGGTCAAGGACATGTGGCTAGATAGGTCATAGGAAGATGCACTATCATATCTAGTAGGACAGATAAAACAAAAATATAGAGAGAGAGACAATATAAAATGTCAGTTAAGATGTGAAGAGTCCCATTGCTGGGAAAATTCCAGAACAATTCAGATGACCAACCTGTAAACATTTTAGTAGTTACTCAAAAAGTTAAAAAGAAAGCTCTTAATTCACTCAGCTGCTGTGGGATGGTCTTTCTGTATGCTGTGAATATGTGTTGCTCCCATTGGTTAATAAATAAAGCTACTTTGGGCTATGGCAAGGCAGGATAAGAGTCAGGTAGGATATCTAAGCAGAGATACAGAGAGAAGAAGAGTGGAGTTAGGGCAGATGCCATCCAGCCTCCCATGGAGCAAGATGTCAGCAGACTAGCAATACCATGGCCACATGGTGATACATAGATTAATAGAAATTGGTTAATTTAAGATAAAAGAACTAGTTAGCAATAAGCCTGAGCCATAGACCAAACAGTTTGTAATTAATATAAGGCTCTGTATGTTTATTTGGGACTGAGCAGCTGCGGGACACAGGAAAACTTTGGGCCTACACTCAGCAATTGTTTTTTAGTTATATACCCATGAGATATGAATGCATACATAGAAAACATGAATATACTTTAGTACTCAAATTATTATTTTTCTCAATTCCTAAAAGTAGATATACTCAGGCATGATGACACATGCCTGTAATCCTAACACTTAGGAGACTGAGACGGAAGGTTTGTGAGTTTGGTGACATGACATAGTAAAACCCAATCTCCCACAAACAAAATAAAAAACAAAGCACAGGTAGAATAAAGCAAAATGTCCATCAACTGATAAACTTTAAAAAAAACATCCATATAAAGTCATGTTATTCAGCAAAACAATGCCTAACACTTACTTATATGTCCTACATTGCAGATGAACATTGAAAATCTTTTGCTAAATGAAATAAAGTTGCCACAAAAAGCCATGCAAAAAGTATAGTGAGACTCTATGCTCAAGGAGACGTAGTAGTATGAGTTCAAATACTGAGTAGGAAACTTAATGAGACTTTGTCTCAAAAATAAAAAGTAACATCATAGGTAGTGGTCTCCAAAAAACCTGCTCATGTACCAGGGCTGGATTCTGCTCCCTACTGCCAGGGGGCCCCCTTAAGCAGATCAAGCTACAGAACTGTCTCACTATGCAAAGGGCTTAGTCCAGTCCCTCGCAGGCTCTACAGCTGTTGATCTAAATTTCATGAGTTCTCACTAGTTTGGTTTGGCTGTCTCTGTAGGTTTCCCCATCATGATCTTGATGTCCTTGCTCATAGAGTACCTCTTCTATCTCTTTGACTTGACTCCTGGAGCTTAGCCTGGTGTTTGGTTGTTTTGAGGCAAGGGGAGGGCCTTGGACCTGCCTCTACTAAATGTGCCTCCCCATGGGAGGCCTTACCTTTTTGTAGGAGGGAATGGGGGGGTAGGTTGGGAGGGTGAGGCTGGAGGGGCAGAAGTGGGGAAGAGGGGGATCTTTGGTATGTAAAATGAATTAAATCATTCTTAATAAAAGAAGTAACAAAGACAGGGATGCAATAAAATACTTGCTTAATTTGAACAACACTTTACTCACAATCTCAGGTACAAAAGTAACAACAGAAAAGAAAGCACACGTATAATGGTCAGAATAAGAAAATTCACAGAGATTTAAAATTGATGGCTAGTTGTCAGGTCCTGGAGTGAATGGAGGGTGGGAAGTGATTATGTAAATTTTCTTTGCGTTGAACAGCTCTTGGATGATAGCACACTCTACTGAGTTACTTATTTCAAAAGAGCAAATATTAAATTACATAAAACAAATCTCAATAAAGTTCTTATGTGTATAACTATATAAATACAAACACACAAAAATATAAATTAGCTGGGCGGTGGTGGCACACGCCTTTAATCGCAGCACTCGGGAGGCAGAGCCAGGCAGATCTCTGTGAGTTCGAGGCCAGCCTGGGCTACAGAATGAGTTCCAGGAAAGGCGCAAAGCTACACAGAGAAACCCTGTCTCAAAAAACCAAATATATATATACATATATATATATATGTATTATATATATTGTATATATAAATTAATGGAGATCCATCAGTTTACCTGGCATAAATTAGAGTTGAAGTTTTCTGATAAAATTTGGGAGTAAGTTATTTATTGTTGACCTTAATAAATATCCTCCTTGCCAAGAATGCTGAAGAGCACAGAATTTTTAAGTAAAATTTTCACTCTTTCATCTTTCTCTAAAATCAAACAAAAACTGAGTTACTACTATCATGTTGGTCCACATCATGTTTTCTTCTGTCACCCATGAAAGGATGAAAATCTTCTAATCCACTGCCCTGTGCTTGAATCCCAAGGCTGCATAGATTATTTATTATTTAATTAGATAGTTAATTCAAAGCATTTGACCGAACCTAACAACAATAGCTCAAGTATGGCATGGGAAGCCACACTGTCTGAGGTTTATATAGACTTTGTTAACATGGTTAGTGTCTCTACCTTGCACTCTCTGAGTATAAATTGGGCTCTATCTTTACTTAAAAATGTATTTGTATTTTTGACACAGAGTATCAGCCTTTTTGCTCTGGGATTCCCCTAATAGAAAGAGTTTATAGTCCCTAAGACCATTGACTCAGGAAAACAAAATGTTGCTGAAGAAATATAATTATATTCTATATCTTAGATAGACCACTATTGTCCATAGCAGGAACCTGTTTAATAATGTACATTGGATCAACATACTTTCATTGATTTTTTTTCATGTTTCTTAGCCAGTTACCTCTCATTTTTCATGCCATGGTTCTTGGGGTCTTGAATTTGAACCCTTGTTTCAAGTCTTCTATTAGATGTCAAGTGTTTTTGAATTTCTGCGACAATACCAAGTTTACCTGATTTTTTTGTGCTCCAGTTGCTTCATCTATAATTTGTTCCTGTGCAGAAAAAAAGAAGACATAGCAGGTTTGACACCTTTCTTCTCAGAGAGGTCTGTTTGTCCATTTCATCAGAGATCTTGCCTGAAACTTACATACAATTTCCTCTAATTGCTGGGTACTTCATTGTGCCTAAACTTTATGTACTGGAAAGTTTATATAAAATGACTGCTTCTTTTTCAGAGATTGAAATTTTACGGTATGAAAAGAAGAGAATAAATATGTGATCACCACCACCTCTCCAAAATAAATCAACCAACCTGGAAGCCGTTCCCCCAATAGTCTTTTGGACAGAAATATTTCATGTATTTGATTTTTGTTCTCAGGAGGAGACTACACTGTGTATGGCTATTTCATGGAATTCAAACAGCACAAGGATGTATGTACATGGCTTCTTTAGACTCATGTTTTGTGTTTGGTATTGTGCCTATTTTGCCCCTCATTCTGCAGGTACATATCATAATTAAACTATCATAGATACTACCCAAGAATATAGCTCAGATTCTTTGTCCTAAAAGTGAGCCTTGAATTATGAGTCTTGAGTCACTAAATATATGCTTGATATTGGACACCACTGATACATATGCAGTGATTATTGTAAAGACAGGAAACTTAGGCTGTACCATTCCAAAATCCAAGGTGTGCAACAAGGTTTAATATTTACTGACACGCACTTCCCATCTCACTAAGGGATATTAGTTGGCATGAGGAGTTCCCAGTTAAGCATATAGACTGAATTAATATGTTACCTCATACTTTTAAGATATGTAGAGTGACAGGTTGAGAGGAGAGCCAGCATTGGGGTTTACCTTAGTAGTTCTCAATCTTGTTGTATAATGCTCTTGTCCTCTCCTGTCTTTTGAACAGCCAATAGGAAATTCAGAATATTAGCTGTCTCAAGACTTTTCCCAATACAAGCCTCTCTTCCCCCTGATAAGATCCCAATGACAAACCAAAGTTCTATACCATCTAAGTTCTCACTGAAGAATGAATAACTTTATAGGCTTACATATAGAGCAGTTGGTGAGGGTTTGTAGAGGCAATGGTTAACAAAAAACAGCCACATGAAAATGTCTCCACTAGCATGTGTAATGGCTTCCCCATGACTGTGCAAATGGATGCTCTTTCCTTCACTCTTCCCCATCCTATATCCTCTAGTCCCTCCCTGACACCCCGAGTTCACATCTAATGAGGCACAATTGTATACAGTTGACTGGGAGAATGATTGAGTCCCATGATTCTCTCCTCTCCCTCCTTCTAAGAAGGAAGTCAACAATCATCAAACTCAACTGTGATGATCTTTGGTAAGCAGCCTCAATGGAATACCTGAAAATGGTGTCTTTCTGGCTCAGGAATAGTCCTGTACGGCTATAAGTAATAACGTTTGTGTTTGTCACATCACAATTCTCTTCACTAAATCCTACATATAAGGCCACTGATCTGAATTGTTATAACTCTTAATTTTAAAGCCAGTGTTTCACATCTAGAGGAATTTCACTCTGTTATTATATTGGCCATGCTTGACTTGCTCCTTATAAACTGGCTCACATTCTCCTTCTGTAGGATACTGTGGGTCAGACAAATACTCTGATAACTGCCTTTTAAGGGGTCAAAGATTATTGGTATATTTTGATAATGGATTTGAATGTAATGATTCAGATTCTGTGCTATAGTTTTGCCTTTAAGATTTTGATGAAGTGACATTTCCTGAGGCTAATTTTTATTGTGATATTTACTATCAAAATAAAAGATTATTTACTCAGGATAATTTGTATTGTTAGGGTGGGATATAAGAACAAATAAAATATTTGTGAGAACATTGCATTGTCTTTAAAACAACAAACATTGCTTCCTTTCATTGTACTTACCCTATTTCTATAAAGTTTTACATTGCCACTATTTTTTATTACCTTATGCTTTTTTGTTTTTACTTATTTTCTTTTGTTTTTTTTGAGGGAGAATATCATGTGTTGCAAGCTGTCTGTATATTGATTGTGCCACCAAGGATGACTTTGAACTCCCGATCATCCTGCTTGCAGTTCTCAGTGCTAGGATTGTGCACTTGTATCACCATGCCTGGATTTGTTGTGCATATATGTCATGACTTGAATGGGCTTTGGGATTTCCTCAGCTGGAGCAAAACATCATGAAGAAACAGCAGACATGCAAACAGAAAAGCTGAGATAGGGTAGGATGTGCTCTCTGACGAAGACACAACATGGGCAACCCTGAAATTCAGTATGTTTTATTTACACATCTGAATCCAGGAGGTAGGTTTATTGTATACAGATAAACAAAGAGGGAGGTTTAGATAAGCTTGGAAGGATGGCTCTATAAGGCACAATCTCATGCTGCAATCATCTGGGATGAGAAAGCTGCTATTGATAGTCTCTTCATATGCTTGAATTACCTAAGGGTCAATAGTTCATAGCATTCATACTTCAACCCAGGAAAGGTTTTGACATTCCCATGTATCTAGGGTGTTGGATTCCTTGACATGGCTGCACCAATGTCAAAAGCATGCATTTACTTACAACTTTATCTGCTACACATATACACACATATAATCATATATATGAATGACATAACTAATATACTTGTATATATTCACATATGTATATATTAATGACATATATTAATATATATGAATATATTCCAGGATGGAGTAACCACTTCTCCAGCTTGATGTTCCCTGTGATATTTAGCAAACAATATGTTATTATTTGGGGTTCAGAAGAATTTTAACACATTTATTCATGAACACCTGTGACTTGTAATTGAGATCTAGAGAAGAGAGGACAGCCCTGGGTTGGGAACAACCAGTGTACATATGAAAGAGAAGCTAATTCTGTCATGTATTTTCAGGGTTATCACAAGAGGGTCAAATTTTTCACACTGCTAGTTAATACTTCTTAATTACAGACTTCTTCAGAAATAAGTGCCCTATTGCTTTGCTTTTTTGTTTCATTAATTAGGTTCAGCTGTAGTGATATTTAGGGCAAGCCAGCTTGTCTTCCTCATTGAAAAATATTTATCATGGGCAAGCAGCAAACTAAATTCTTTACAATTTTACTCACTAATATCTGAAAGACCCATGTCACTCTCTATGAAAAAAGCAATTATTTTATCCAGTGTTTTATTAATAAATACTTAGTTATTACTGTGTGCTAGACAAGGTTATGTGGTAAAAATAATTACTTTATTCTTTATTATTCTCTTCTGTGCATTTGATGATTATTTGTATGTTCAGATGAAGGCATTACGGTAGAAAATGATACTTGAATTATCTAAAGTCAATCAGACCTCTAAGTGGAAATCTCACAAAAGCAACTAGCCTGGATCTATAGAATGTGTTTTTAATTCTTTTTTTTGGAAGCTTTGCATTCTGTAAACTTGTATATTTTTAGATATATACACCCATCTGGATGCTAATTTTCCTTTAGTTACTCTGGAGCAATTGGATGGTATGATTGCAAAAGACAGAGACCTATCTATGGATTTGCAGATTTCTGTTTTATTTATTTCACTCTTATAATTTCACTTTTCATTATAACTATATTCATGAAGTGAAGTTTTTACATTAATACTTCAAGGTAATTAGATACAAATTTTTGTGGATGCTGATACCATGAAGAGAGATAACAAGAATCCCAACCTCCCATCTTTAGATATGTTGGCCGGCTACTTGCATAGTTACATCATAGTGGGCCTAATATGCATTGCTGTTGTTCATTTTTCACATCATCCAACATTAAACACATAAGCATAAAAAAGATGAAACTATTACGCTTCACTTTACATACCCAACTCAATTATTATGCCTTGACCTTTTGACCAAATCAGATTCATTGTTGCTCTGCCTGTACTTGCAACCCATTTTAATACTGCAGCACAATCTTAATGGCTGGAGAGCCTGTGAGTAAGTAATAAGAATCGGGAGAAGAGTGGCCAGCATGATTAAGATGCTATTTGTCGTGCAATTCCATTATAATTAACATTATGTAAGTGGAGAAGTATGATGTTTGCACCTCTTCCTGGCAGATGATTTTAAGTCAGTGACAGGAAATTAAACAGTAAATGAAGACCTATTTATTGAAAATTGTTTTATGTTCTATAGTGCTGAATTCATTTGTTTGTTTCACAAATCCCAGTTAATTAAAGCAAGGACAATAAGCAATATGCTTAACATGCACTCAAACTTTGTTTGCAGCACTCTGAAGCACTGTAGTTATACTTTTAATATTAGAAGTAAAATCTAATAAAGTAAAGTTTATTTAAATAGTAAAAACAGGGATTTTTTTTTAGTTTCAGAATTACTAACCAGAGTTAAAGATCAGTAATATAATATTTAACCTCCAAAATTTGTTAAAATTGATTGTTTCAAAAAACTGTCCAATTAATTAAGTTGAACAGTTTATATATATATAATTATATATATATATAAAATTATATATATATAATGATTATTCTTGTTTAGTCATGATTACAGCCTCTAGCCCATGGATGACTTTGGTTTTTCAACTTTTTTATATTGCACCCAATGCCAAAGGATTCTTACGTTTTGAAATGGAAGAAAAAATGTGAATGGTAACATTTCAAGACACATCAAAATTATATAATATTCAAATTTCCATGTCCATAAATAGAGTGATACTAGGACATGTCCACACCCCTTTGTTCTGATGGATCTTCTTTTTAACCACAGGGCAGACTTGTGCATTTTGAAACACTGCATGGTCAGCAAGATTGTTGATCTTTCAAGAAAAGGATACAGACCTTATTCATAGTAAAGAAAGGAACTAGCAATGAAAAAACTACATTTATCATTTCTCGTTTTTCAATTGACTGCAGAATGAATCTAATGATCTCATTTTACAGATTGGTACAGTGAGGTTCAGATTGTCAAATAATTTGTATTAGAGAAGGGTTTCAAATGATCTTTATGCTAATTTAGTGTGTGTGTTTAAAGACAACATGGAAAGTTTCCTCAAAGTAGTATTGTATTCTGTTATTATCCCTTTAACTGTTTTTGAATAGGATTGGGCTGACAATACTAGTCACTTTAACATATATTGTTGTGGGTGCAAATCAATTTATAGCAGCCGCATACACGAGGTCAATGTTCTATTTTACGGTCAATATCATAAGCACTGTTCTGCTATTTATCAGGATCCTTTATTCCCCGTTTATCTAAAGATAATTGCAAGCCAACATATTTTTTTCATAAGACTTTTTTGGCAGTTCTTTACTTTTACTTCATGTGTTGTAGAAAAATAAGTAAATACCACAATTAGTCACAATAGTAGTCTATTCAACACGATTTACTGGAAAAGCTTAATAATATTAATTAATTAATTGATGCTGAGAACTGAACCTGGTCCAGGGTTTTATGCATGCTAGGATGCTGAGCAAGTGTTCTACCACTGAGCTGTACCCCAGACTCATTGTTTATTTCTTAAACATCCTTCATTGCTGCACTCTTGGATCACAGAATATATTGTATCATCAGAATGTGCTGGCAAAAAGTTTGAGATGTTACTCAAAAATAGTTCAAGAGGTGGTCAAATGAGCATATTCTTTATTATAAATCTAGGGAATATGTTTCCTCATGACCTTTCTGAAATCTGGTGTTCAAAGGTTGAGGAATGAATGCTATACTCATAGATTGGAACCTCAGTCAGCCATCATTGTACAGCATTCCTCAGGCAGCAGGGAATAAATAAAAAGAGCCACTGTAACACTATAAGACATTATACACACACACACACACACACACACACACAGAGAGAGAGAGAGAGAGAGAGAGAGAGAGAGAGAGAGAGACCTAGAAACACACAGCTCTAAACAAGTTGTCTCCATGAAATCCTTCCTCACACAGCTCAGTGAATGCAGTAGGAAAGGCAGAATGAGTGGGAGATACAGAGGAGACAGAGGACACCAGGAAAACAAGCCCCTCTAAAACAACCAAGTAAAGCACATAGGAACTCATAGAGACTGAAGCAGCAATCACAGGGCCTACACTTGTCCGCACCAGGTTCTCTCTATATATTCTATAGCATTTCAGTTTAATACTTTCATAGGGCTCCTGAACATGTAAATGATTGAGTTCTTTGAATCCTATGCTTTTTCTTGTGCCTTTTATTTTTCTTTAGACTTGTTTTGTCCAACTTACACATGATGGTTTTTGTTTAATCTTAAAAAAAATGTTGAGGGATGGAATGATGGCTTAGTGGATAATAACTTTTATTGTCCAAGCATGGGGATTTGAATTCAATTCTCTAGCAGTGATGTAAAATTTTTGGGGGTGTCCAGCACTATGGACAGCATCAAAGACAGGAGGATCTCTTTGATTTGTAGGCTATAAGCCTAGCTCCATATTCAATGAGAGATCTTATATCAAGGGAATAAGAAAGAGAATGATAGATCAAGGTACCCATTGTCCTTCAATGGCCTCTCTGTGCACTCTGGCACATGATCCCACACTGGTATGCATACTTGCTCACACTGAATATAGATTCAACCCCCACCACCACCACCACACACACACGCCTACTGAATGAGTAGACATTTCAATTTGCAAAAGATTTTAGGCTTCTGGATCTCTCAGGACTAAGCCTAAAATTCATGATAAAAATTTTAATGTTTATTTAGTTTCATGGACATTTGAAATTCTCTAATTTCTTAGAATCAGGCATCTATAAACCAAAGAACTTACAATGTTTTGACTCCAGAGGCTGTGTGTTACAGTAGCTTTCATACCTCTCCAAAAACAAAGTTATAATGAATGAGATTCTCTTAGCTAACATTTACTCTGTGTTATGTGCTAGAAAATTTGATAATTCCACAATTAAATCTTCATTTAATGATCTCTTAAGGACCTGGGCAATAAATATTAATGGGGTATTCTAATTAATTTTTCTTAATGTTGCTATCATAGTCTTCATTGTTAAGCCTTCTTAGAGATTCATATACTCAGGCATTTGCTGTACAAAGTGTTTTAGTAGACAGTCTCAGGGAAGAGTTACAGTTTAGTAGTCAGCTATCAAGGGATCTACACAGTGGAAGTGGCAGCATATAGGTGGTGGAAATGTTCCTGTTTAGATAGACTATGAAAGATCAGGGTTTCTCAATGGCACTTGTTAAGGTAAAACTAAATATGAATACCTCCTTAAGTGTTATGGTGTATATACTTTCATGGGATTTCACACCTATCTCATGTAATCTTCATACTAGTGCTGGTGAATGAGTAAGCAGACATTTTACAAGTAAGAGAGGAAGTTAGAAGATTGTCTAAGCTGCTCATTAAGAAGCTTACGTTTTCTAACTAAAGCATCATTCTATATATGAGAACAATGAGATAGACCTATCAGGGGTCCAGGTTTTTTATATTGCCACATGATGTTGTTAACTACAGAGTTTACACTTGGACGAAGATAGTTAAGTTATGAAAAAGTAAATACAAATGCATAAAATAACTTGTTATATTTTAAGTAAGTTTATGATCTTGAGTTGGGTCACATTCATAACTCTTCCTGTCTGCATGTGGACCTGCAGGCTGTAGGTTGGATGCACCCAAATGGAAATAAGACACTTTTTCCAATGCACAGTGAAGATCTGAATATAGAGACATGTGCGTTCTTCTCATCTAGAGAGTGATTAGGTCCCCTCAACAATCAACACACTCAGAGACATTTATCAAGAAGCTGAAGACATATACAATGTCGTCGTATGCAATAAGACAGGTTCAACACTGTCACATAGTTATAAATATGAACCCAAGATATAATTTCTGCTTTCTGAATAGTCACAGTATAAAGGAGTAATGGTGGTGAAATTCACTATAATATTTCTTGGTATTTTAGAACAGTATGCCCCCAAATACTATCATTACAACCATACTAATGTTGTCATTACAAATGATGTGTTTGACACTCATGTTTGACACCAAGTCTTCTGTTTGTATTTGATGTGTATTAGAGATTCCATAGTTACATCTGGCTAGTGGATTGCAGACAACCAGCACAGCTTCTCGCAGGAAAAGAGTATAATCCTGGTTCACACATGGGCAAAGAAGGTGTACAGGGAAAGTCAGAGGATAAAGTTCTCCTAACCCATTGTTTTGATCTACTCCTGCCATTTTTCTATTAAGATGATCTCCATGATGTGTAAATGCAAATGTCTTTTTACATTTTGAACCCAAAGCTAGTCATCATACTGTTTGATATTCAATTTTCTGATGAAGAGATTCTATTCTCAAAAGTTGTCTGAGCAAGCAGTTTATCTTTGCAAGGGAATACAAAAACATGACTCCATTGATTGGGACAAAATTAGAAGACTCCTGAGTGGGGAGAGGGTTGTACAAGTACAGCTTAGCAATGTCCAAGACTCACGAAGAGCATATTGATTATCATGCATTAAAATCAAATGAATGCACTGCTGCTTCTCAATTTTTCTTTTTGTCATTCTTATAAAATGAATTGCTGAAAATGATTGAAGTATGAATTAAGTATAGAAGAGTAGGACAAAATCCAAGAAAATATTTAAAGCATTATTTGACTCTGGATGTAACTGGTTGATTCATAATTCAATATATATCAGGACATGATTGGTTGATACATGATTATGCACAATCAATTATGTTTTGATAAAATTATGGTAACCATTATCTAAGGCTTGGATAAGAGAAAAGCTTTGGAATCTTTCACAGTCTTTTAGGTATTTGATAACAGAATATAAAATATTCCTATTCTGTTAACGTTATTATTCATAAACAATATTCATAAAACATGGCAAGTCTTAAGAAATAACATTTGAATTTTAGGTTCTGAATACTGGTATTTAGCGGAAACATGGACTTTTTAAAATATTCATGGGCAACATTAATAGGAAAATTTTATGCGTTTTTAAAAATGATTTGATCATGGTGCCATTTACAATCAATTGCCTGTATGTTTATCTGTAACAATAATTGTAAAACAAGAGGTCATGAATTTGATAAAGAGTTGAGAGAAGTAGAAGAAGTTGGAGGGAAGAAAGAGAGGAACAGAAAGCATATAAATCCAGGACCTATGTATGATCTAGGACCCAGGTATGAGTTTCTCAAAAAATTAAAATATAATTTATAAAATTGCAGATACAATTCACATTTTGTATCTTCACATGAATTACTTCATTGAGTTTTCAATATAACCCTGTTGAGTCATATAGTATAACCCATTATAGATTCCATGATTACTGTATTTCAAAGGCAATGCAATTGTTTGTTAACTGTTTTTAATTTAATTTATTTTATGTGCATGGATTTTTTTGTTTGCATGTATGTCTGTGCACCACATGTGTGCCAGAAACCTTCAGAGGTGAGAAGATGGTATGGGATACCATGAAACTGAAATAATGGAGGGTTGTGAGCAACCATGTGGGTGTTGGAAATTTAACTTGGGTCTTCTGTATGAATAAAAGAGTTGCTCTAAACCACTGAACCATCTCTCTAGTATGCATTTGTTTTTTTTATTGATGTTCTTTAATAACCACCAACTGAGTTAGTAGCACGGATTTGATCAAGAGAAACATATGTAGATATCCATTACACAATCAAATATGGGCCTTAAATATGGGCCAGAGAGATGACTCAGTGTTAAAATTGCTTACTACTCAAGCTTGAGGACCAGAGTTCAGATTTCCAGAACCGCATAAAAAACTAGATGGGTGATCCAAAAAATGGGGAACTCTAAGTGAGAATCCTAGCTGAAGGGAGGAAGACAAAGAGTGATAGAATAGAATAGAACTCTCAGAAGCTTCTCCCCTTTTCTTCATATCCAAGAACAAGCAAAGTAGCACACAAAAACAAATACACACACACACACACACACACACCCCACCACTACCACCACCACCACCACCACCACCTTAAATCTTTGCTAATTTGATGGAAAATGATGCAGAAATATTGATTTAATTTGTGTTCTCTTTCAGTGTGCTTTGAATCAAACCCTTTTCTTAGTAGGTCTTAGTCCCTTCAAAATCTCAATAAAGACTTGACTGGGGTCTTCATTTATCATGGTATCTCTTTCCTTGTTCTCCCTCTCTGTTCTTGATCCAGCTGGGATCTCCTGCTCCCCTTAGCTCTCTTTCCCTTGAACCTTGCCCTTCATTATCCCCCCTCACATCCAGTTTTCTCATGTAGATCTCATC
Source organism: Peromyscus nudipes (assembly GCA_902168325.1). Lineage (NCBI taxonomy): Eukaryota > Metazoa > Chordata > Mammalia > Rodentia > Cricetidae > Peromyscus > Peromyscus nudipes. The sequence continues at coordinate 1,210 of CABHPH010161895.1, read as the reverse complement.
CATTTCTCTGTCATTGGGTGAACCCTGTGTCTTTCTTAGGGTCCTCTTTACTAGGTAGCCTCCCTAGAGTTGTGAGTAGCAGTCTAGTTATCCTTTGCTTTACATCTAGTATCCACCTATGAGTGAGTACATACCATGTTTGTCTTTCTGAGTGTGTGTTACCTTACTCAGGATTTTTTCTAGATCCATCCTTTTGCCTGCAAACTTCATGATATTATTGTTTTTCTCTGCTGAGTAGTACTCCAATGTGTGTATGTACCACATTTTCTTTATCCATTCTTCAGTTGAAGGGCATCAAGGTTGTTTCCAGGTTCTGGCTATTACAAACAATGCTGCTATGAACAAAGCTGAGCATGTGCCCTTGTGGTATGATTGAGCATTCCTTGGGTATATGCTCAAGAGTGATATAACTGGGTCTTGGGGGAGATTGATTCCCAATTTTCTAAGAAAGCACCATATTGATTTCCAAAGTGGCTGTACAAGTTTGCATTCCCACCAACAGTGCAGGAGTGTTCCCATTGCTCCACATCCTCTCCAGCATAAGCTGTCTTCAGTGTTTATGATCTTAGCCATTCTGACAGGTGTAAGGTGGTATCTCAGAGTCATTTTGATTTGCATTTCCCTGATGATTAGGGATGTTGAGCAATTCCTTAAATGTCTTTCAGCTATTTAAGCTGCAAAGTGCTAGCGAGGTCCCCAAAAATCCACAAAGATACCTCCACAATAGACTACTGGCAATGGTCGAGAGAAAGCCCGAAATGACCTACTCTGGTGATCGGATGGCTGAATACCCTAACTGTCATCCAATGACTGATGGAAGCAGATGCAGAGATCCACGGCCAAGCCCCAGGTGGAGCTCCAGGATTCTAATCAGCGAGAGAGAGGAGGGATTATATGAACAAGAGATATTGAGACCATGATTGGAAAAAGCATAGGGACAAATAACCAAACTAGTGGAAACACATGAACTATGAACCAATAGCTGAGGAGCCCCCATGAAACTGGATCAGGCCCTCTGGATAAGTGAGACAGTTGATTAGCTTGAAGTATTTAGGAGACCCCCAGGCAGTAGGACCGGGACCTGTCCTTAGTGCATGAGCTGGCTTTTTGGAACCTAGGGCCTATGCTGGGATACTTTGCTCAGCCTAGGTGAAGGCAGGAGGGGACTGGATCTGTCTCAACTAAATCTACCAGGCTGAGCTGAATCCCC